>CM042250.1:21977621-22219526 GCA_023566225.1 Romanogobio albipinnatus | reverse complement strand
CGTTTTGCTTTTTACTTGTAATTAGGCTTCAAAATGTATAACAATCTAAAAATTATAGATAAAATGTGTACGTGTCATAAACTTTTTTTGTGCTTGATAATCCAAATGCCTATATGTAAAAATCCTATTGGGTTTTTATCGAGGGAAGCGATTTGATTCTAACTTCCGAATTGGCAAATTTACATCATCCCTGAACCACTCTATATTGGCTATTTTATCGTAGTCCAAAATTGGCAGTCTTTGGTTGTTTATTGTGACATGCTTATCAACTGACAATTAATCACTTTCCTGATGAATCTTAGGATCCAACTAAGGTCTGTTAAAGTGGGAAATTTTGAGTCGCATTCTTGCGGTGTGATTGCTCAGATAGAGAACCAACAGGAAAACAACAATTTGAAATGGTGAATTTGAAATGGTACCATACAAACCCAGGAAAGTTGGCAGTGTTTTGTCAGAATAATAAAAAACACAATTTCAATTTGCATGTCAATGAGGATGTCTCAGCTAAAGGTTGGAATATCCTAAATGACTTTTAAAATCAGAACAGATTTTAAAATAGAAGTTATCATACACTTGCTGACTTTGTAAATGGTTACAGAGAAAAATCATGCTTCATATACTAAACTGCTGAGGATCAAACACAGTGCGGAATTGAAGTTCTCGTTTTCATTTCCATATAATATGTCTACCCTGACTAAGATCAGTATGCTACACATAAATTGATTAATTTATTGTTAGGAATTTCTCTGTCCTCCCACTCTTTGGTTTTCTGTTGTTCCTCTTTCATATTTGTGAAGATATACCTACTCTGACAAACTGTTATTAGAAATTTAATTAGAAATTTGATATAGAATGCTTTCATTATTATGACTCACTCTTTCATAATAGCCCATATCTCATATCTAAAAATATTCACATTCACTATTCGCACACATCACTACACAAACTCAAAACAACTATACAAATAGCTGATGAACCTTTCGAGTAGGTTAATGACATTCCTTTAAAGTAGGCCCTTGAGGAACAGCTCATTTGTGGAGAGCAACTGATCGTCTTCAGGTTACCTGTCACATGTTGACTTTCCATGGCTTAACTACAGTGACTTGCAAGGAATAGAAAGCTGATGTAATGATTGATGCAAATTAGGTCAGCTCTTAAGAGAGACCTTGTTGTACCAACCAAAAGACTGGCACTTCCCCCAAAGAAAGAATTACATCTTCATTTACATAATTCAAATCTAGCACCAGTTCCTAGAGGCTACCTTACTTTACAAAGCAATAATATAGGGTACAACGGGGCTAAAGGCACACCTTAAGAAAAATGTGCTGTTCACTACTCCTATAGTGTATGATATACAGAAAAAAAATGTTCCATGAACATTTATGGAGCAACAGATTTTGTGTGAAAATAAATCATAAAAGTGTTTTATTTTATTTAAAAATCTTAAAAATGTATGGGGTGTCGAGGGGGACATTTTATCCCACACATGGGGTAAAAGGCTCACCAGCATGGGGCAAAAGGCACACAGTACTGATACAAATACTTTCGCTAAAATAATATGTTTTAATGACTCAGTTGTTCAAAACAATCACTTTAGCAAAGTTTTAACTATTTTCTTTTTATTTTGATGAATAAAAGAATTCATTTTTGATCAATAAATATGCTGCCATTAAAATATGTTAATATAGAAATATATCTGAAAAAAAAAGAGAAACAAAATAAAAAAAAAGTAAAGATTCTGAAAGCATTGAAGGTGATCCCATAATAATTGAATATAGATTTACAGTAGTAACAATACATTATATTTTATTATATGATATGATTAATATTACATTTTTAAATATGATGGTTTTATTATAAATATGGTGATTTTTTGACTCAACAGCAGGGGTGCTTTTTACCCCAAATACCATACTTTTACATATTCTTCCCAAAACTGTTGCTTTACTTGAACAAATCTGACAAACATTAACAAGACCTTTGTTTCAAAATATATTCAATAATTCTAGCGATTCGTATTGCTACTTAAATCTACAACATTTATAAAAACATCAAATATTAGATCAAATGAGCGCAGAATCGCTGCTGCCTGTGATCGCTTCAAAGATCAGACAAATTTCCACGTTCATCTTGAAAAGCAGATGTTTTGGAAAGTGCTGAGGCAAATTTTTGTGCCATCTTAACAAAATTACCATTACTGTAGAAAATGCAAAATCGAATTAAAAAAGTATGCAAACCGATTGCCTTAAAAAAACCAAGTAAAGTGAAATAGGAATAGTATGTTGTGCTAACAAATGCTTAGTTAGTATAGTTCACTTACACAAGAGTTCTATTCTAGTAACTAAAAAAAGAACTGTAGAAAGTACTTGAGGAAAAGAGAAAAACTGCTGTTTTCACAGCAACCTGTCGGTTCGTGAGGGCGTTTTTCCTTGAGTGCTTCAGCACAAGAGTGTTTCCTCACAAAAAGAGTACACGGGTGACGCTGCGTCTTTTTCAAGATGTCATTCCACCCGTGCGTTTCTGGATGCGGTCGTTCCCTGGTGCCTGCTGACGGTCACAATTGCTGTCTCACGTGTTTGGGCAAACAGCACGCTGAGGCGGCGTTTGTGGATAGTTCATGTTCCCACTGCGGGAACATGACCATCTCGGAACTAAGATCGAGACTCACCTACCTTCGGGAAGGCGGAGTCCCCTTACCCATCCCACGATCTAGTGCTATTCCTAACCAGAATAGACCTACTTCTTCAGATGGCCAGGGTGATCTGAGGATTATGTTTAGGGCACACCCGCCGATTCAATCTCCGCAGGCCCCTATTCCCTCAACCGGTAGAGCTCCCGGGAGAAGTCGCTGGTCCCTACCACGGGCGGCCAGCGGTGACTTTCGGAGCTCCGGCAGACGAGCAGATGTCGATCGCTGCATCGGAGGGGGAGTTTCAGTCCTCGGAGGATGAGGGTTCGGCTGGGCTACCTCCTTCTGGGAGAGTTGCTTCGGCCGTACCGGACCCCGAGATGGCTACTATGCTTGCCCGGGCCGCCGAAAGGGTAGGGCTCGTGTGGAACCCTCCACCGTGTCCCGAACCCTCTAGGTTGGACGATCGGTTCCTCGGGGAGGGTCGCGCTGGTTCTCAGCATCCCGCCCCGACACCATTCTTCCCGGAGGTGCATGAGGAGCTCACAAGGTCGTGGACGGCACCTTTTTCTGTCCGAAACCGGCCGAGTGACTCCTCCACCCTCACTACCCTCGACGGCGGACCAGCCAAGGGGTACACGGGGATCCTGCCAGTGGAGCGCGCCGTCGCGATGCAACTGTGTCCGGCGACCGCCTCTAACTGGCGTGGTAACCCGTGTCTCCTGTCCCGAGCCTGTAAGTTCTCCTCCGGTCTGACTGGGAAGGCTTACAAGGCTTGCGGACAGGGTGCGTCTGCCTTGCATGCCATGGCGTTGCTTCAGGTCCACCAGGCCCAGGCACTCATGGACATGCACGAGGTTAGGCCTGACCCAGAGCTCCTCCGGGAGCTCCGGATGGCGACGGACCTCGCCCCCCGGGCGACGAAAGTCACCGCCCGTTCCATCGGTCAGGCGATGTCCACGCTTGTGGTCCAGGAGCGTCATCTCAACTTGTTCGGCGACGCGGTCGAGAGCTTTGCCCAGCAGTTCTCGGCCGCCCAGAAGCAGACGGAGGCCATCAAACACATCCTGCCCCGGCGGCCCGCTGCTGCCTCTACCCAGCCGCCGGTGGCGCCGCCTCCGACTGCTCGTTGCCAAGGACGTCCGCCCGCCGCTGCCCCCGCCAAGGCACCGCAGCAGCCTTCCACCAGCCGACGGCGTGGGGCAGGCCGTGGGAAGGATGTCCAGTCCGCTCAGGCCGCTGCCAAGCCAGGTGGCAAGCGTCGTCACAAGCCACCTTGAGACAAGCCGCCCAGAGATGGAGGAAACTGCTCTTTGGGAGATGGCTGCAGCACCACTCCCTCCCCCGGAGGAGGACCGGGGGAGAATCTTTTGTTCCAGTTTGATTTCTGTTCCGCCGCTGGCCCCTACTGGCAAAGGACGCGATAGAGCCGGTCCCTCCAACCGATATGAGGTCCGGGTTCTACAGCCTGTACTTCATTGTACCCAAGAAAGGCGGCGGGTTACGGCTGATCTTGGATCTGCGGTTCTTGAACCGGTCCTTTCATAGGCTGCCGTTCAGAATGCTAACGCAGAAACGCATCTTCAGGTGCATCTGTCCCCAAGATTGGTTTGCAGCGATCGACCCAGAAGGACGCGTACTTTCATGTCTCGATTCTCGTTCAAGGGACGGGCATATCAGTACCGCGTCTTACCCTTCGGCCTGTCCCTGTCGCCCCGCGTCTTTACGAAGGTTGCAGAGGCGGCCATTGCTCCCATGAGAGAGCATGGTGTTCGCATTCTCAACTACCTCGACGACTGGCTGATCCTTGCCCAGTCGCGAGAGCAGTTGTGCGAACACAGGGACAGGGTGCTCAGTCACCTCAGCCAGTTGGGACTTCGGGTCAACTGGGAGAAGAGCAAACTCTGTCCTACACAGAGGATCTCTTTTCTCGGTATGGAGATATACTCGGTCACCATGACAGTGCGCCTCACCAAGGAGCGCGTCCAGTCAGTGTTGAACTGCCTGAATTCGTTCAGAAGCAGGACAGTGGCACCACTGAAACATTTTCAGAGGCTTCTGGGGCATAAGCCGTTCGGATTGCTTCATATGAGACCGCTTCAACGCTGGCTACACGACCGAGTCCCGAGATGGGCGTGGCGCAGCGGTTCCCTCCGCGTCCAAGTGACTCCGAGGTGCCGCCAAACCTTCAGCCCGTGGTCGGACCCTTCGTTTCTACGGATGGGAGTTCCCCTAGAACAAGTGTCCAGGCACTCCGTTGTCTCCACGGATGCCTCATCCACGGGCTGGGGTGCCACGTACAACGGGCTTGCAGTTTCGGGTCTGTGCACGGGGCCTCAACTGCAATGGCATATCAATTGCCTCGAGTTGTTAGCAGTTCGTCTTGCACTCAGCCGTTTCAAAGTTCCGCTCAGAGGCAAGCACGTTCTGGTCCGTACGGACAACACTGCGACCGTAGCGTACATCAACAAACAGGGTGGTCTACGCTCACGTCGCATGTCAAAACTCGTCCGCCATCTCCTCTTATGGAGTCAGAAGCATCTGAGGTCGCTTCGTGCCATTCACATTCCGGGCCTGCTCAATCGTGCAGCCGACAAGCTCTCACGACAGCCAGTGCTCCCGCGAGAGTGAGACTCCATCCCCAGGCGGTCCAACTGATCTGGAGTCATTTGGTCAAGTCCTGTTGGTCGCTCCATATTGGCCCAACCGGACTTGGTTCCCGGAACTAGTGCTCCTCGCGACAGCACCTCCTTGGCCCATTCCTCTGAGGAAGGACCTCCTAACTCAGAGACGGGGCACCCTATGGCACCCGCGTCCGGACCTCTGTAAACTCCATGTCTGGTCCCTGGACGGGACGTGGATGTTCTAGGTGACCTACTGCAAGCGGTAGTTGACACCATCACTTCCGCTAGAGCCCCCTCTACGAGGCGCCTCTATGCGTTGAAGTGGAACCTGTTCGTCGACTGGTGCTCTTCTCGCCAAGAAGATCCCCGAAGATGTTCGATCAGGTCTGTGCTTTCCTTTCTACAAGATGGATTGGAGCGAAGGCTGTCTCCCTCCACTCTCAAAGTCTATGTTGCTGCTATCGCCACTAATCATGATCTAGTAGATGGAAAATCTTTAGGTAAGCACGATCTGATCGTCAGGTTCCTGAGGGGGGCGAGGAGACTAAATCCTCCTCGCCCTCCCTTTATACCCTCTTGGGACTTGTCTCTGGTGCTAACTGCACTGTAGAGAGCGCCCTTTGAGCCTTTGCAGTCAGCAGAGTTAAAAATCTTGTCGTTAAAGACAATACTCCTGACTGCGTTGGCCTCCATCAAGAGGGTAGGGGACCTGCAGGCATTTTCGGTCGACGAATCGTGCCTGGAATTCTCATGTGATCATGAGACCCCGGCCTGGATATGTGCCCAAGGTTCCCACTACTCCCTTCCGGGACCAAGTGGTGAGCCTGCAAGCGCTGCCTTCGGAGGAGACAGACCCAGCCCTAGCTTTTCTTTGTCCCGTCCGTGCTCTCCGGACTTACGTGGACAGAACGCAAAGCTTCAGGACCTCAGAGCAGCTCTTCGTCTGTTACGAAGGACAGCAGAAGGGAAAGGCTGTCTCCAAGCAGAAGATGGCCCACTGGATAGCTGGATGCCAACTGGATGCCATCGTCTTGGCATATGAATCCCAAGACGTGCCTTGCCCGCTCGGGATAAGAGCACACTCCACTAGGGGTGTTGCTTCTTCCTGGGCGCTGGCTCGCGGCGCCTCGCTGACAGATATTTGTAGAGCTGCGGGCTGGGCGACACCTAACACGTTCGCTAGATTTTATAGCCTCCGTGTAGAGCCGGTATCTTCCTGTGTGCTCACTTCCCATAGTCAGTAACACCGAAGTGCCCGTTCTAGTGTCGGCTTGCTGCGCCATTCTCTCCCTCATGGTACGGATACGTGCGCTTATCTGCTCCAGTCGAGTTCCCCAGAACGGCGAACCCTGTTGAGTCCTCCGCAACCCGCGGCAGTTGGACGTGGCGGAGCGTTCGACGCCAGGTCTAACACTCGTATGCATTGGTGGAACTTGTGTTAGGCTGGGTTCCATATGTTGTGACCCCCACGGCGGTCCCATATGTGTATTCTTCTACGGTACGGCTCCCTACGGCGAGCATGTGTCTTTCCCTCGGCAGAGTCTCCTCTGCCGTCTCAGGAAGGTGTTGTCCCCCTCCTCTAATTGGCCAGGGCCACCCCTGGGAGTTCCGTATGTTGTGCTGCCACGGCCAGCCCATACGTGTATTTTCCACATGTTAACTCCCTCTGGGCATGATGTGGCTTCCGCAGCGGCCTTCACAGGCACGCTTTCCCAGCGTTATCCAATACAGTCAGCTGAGTGGGTCTTGCGGAATTGCAGCTTTGACTCTCCCTGCGTGAATTTCTCCGCCCGCATCAGATCGGGGTCTGAGGGGCTCATCGCTGGGCGCTGGAAGGGGCATTTTCCAAAGGGATCCCAATTCACGTCGAACGTGACCGACTGAAAGGGAAAGTCTCGGTTACGTATGGTAACCCTCATTCCCTGAAGGAGGGAACGGAGACGTACGTCCCGTCGCCACAGTTGCTGTACCATCACTGCAGGGCCGAGCCCATCAGTTCAGCTCCTCAGTAAAAAACAGCGTGCAATCGCTCTCGCTTCCTGTTTATACCCGCGGCGCGGGGCGAAGCGCAAGATGCACGCCAATTGTTCATTGGCCGGTTCTAAATAGCTTGAAGCTGATAGGGGCTCCCAGAAGTGATCCCAATTCATCGGTACGTCCGACGTACGTCTCCGTTCCCTTCTTCAGGGAACGAGGGTTACCATATGTAACCGAGACTTTTCTGAGTAAACATGTCACATGTCTGTCTTGTCTTGTTTAGCACATGTGGTGTTTTGGTTAATTTCTGGGTCATGTGTGCTCCTGTCTTCTGTCTTGACCCACCCCTCTTGTTATCTGATTATTGTTTAATTGGCCCCCACCTGTTTCCCTCCTGATTTGTTACCCTTTATAGTCTCCTCGTGTATGCAATCCGGTGTTGGATCGTTGTCTTTTGTCATCTGTTTCCCTGTTGTGCTACATGTTCTGCTCCAGATGTTTTTTGTATTTCTGGTTTGGTTTTCCCTTCGTGGGTGTTTTGGTTTGTGTTTGTTTTATTTTTAAATTAAACCCTTATTTTCTGCAAATGAGTTCTCTCACCTTTTCTTTGTACAGCTTCCTGATATAACGATCCAACCAAACATCTCAGCAGAAGAAGGGCTCACAGCAGCCACCAGCCTCCATTGCCTCCTGCCCGCTCTACAAACGTATTCTCCAGTTTAGGGCCTTGAGTTTCCTGCGTCAACAAGGGACCGAACTGAGGGAGTTTGCCCAGGAGGGCTGCGGATGGGCTGGGATATAATGATGAGACTCTCAAGGAGCTTCTTAACCCCTTAACTGTCACTTGCCCGTATACGGGCATTCTACATTTACTTCACTATATTACTATTAAATCCTAATCTAGTCATGACAAACTATATATCATTGGAAAGGTCTAAGGCTCAAGAATACATATTTGTTGATGATTTTGCAGAAAATATATATTTTGGAAGAGTAATGGATTAATATATGACAAGAGTGACAAGAGTGTGCATCAAAAAATCTGTATCATTACAGGAGTTTTCACCTTTGTAACAAAAAGTCAACAATCACACTTTTAATCATTCAAACTTTGATTTTCATGCTAAAAGTTCATAACATAAACATTGATTCTAGTATTTAGCCAAAAATATTAAGAAAATAATATAATATATAGAGAATATCTGCCAGATCAATCTTTAGGAATCACCAATATGGTGTGTCTAACCCCTAGTGGATTTTTGGAGGTTATGCAGCTAAAAGTCTTACAGAAAACGCATTTTTTGAGTTTTTGACCTAAAATTTTGAACACAACTTGGTTAGAATTTTGGCTTTGACTTTCTGTCTTTTTTAGGCTGAAACCTATATTAATTTATATATTTTTTAATAAAATAAATAATATTTTTTTTATTATATTTTTATAACAATAAACTTAAATTTCAATAACTTTTATATAATTTAATTCTATAATTTTTTTTCACTTCAGCAATAATCTGCCAAGTGTCTTCTTTTAAAAGAGACCAACCATAAGTCTTTAGTCCAAAGGGTTCATGAATTACAACCATTTATGTTTGGGTAGTGCATTTTCACGAAATACTCAAAAAGGGGGGTGACAGGTAAAGGGTTAATTATGCCCTTGATGAGCCTTTCTAGTGGTGCATAATGAGAGGGCTGGAGGGGACAACATTTGAGGTGGCGGTGGAGTTTTTCGCTGGCTAGAGGAAGAAGGCTGCCAGAGAGTCTGCAGTTTCTCCAAGGGCGGCCGAAGCTACCGCAACCACCCCAGCTCCGGTGATCCCAAGTCCGGTGGTCCCAGTTCCGGTGGTCCCAAGACGGAGGAGGAGAAGAAAGGCTTCCTCTGTGACAGGTCCGGTGGTCCCGAGCCTAGAGATCATACCGGAGGTTGCTGCCGTTCCAGACGCGCCGCCCAGGCGTCTAGCCCTGCCTGCGCCACCCCGGTGTCTAGCTCTGCCTGCGCCACCCAGACGCCTTACTCTGCCCGCGCCGCCCAGACGCCTTGCTCTTCCCGCGTCGCCCTCAGGCGCCTTACTCTGCCCGCGCCGCCCAGGCTCCTTGCTCTGTCTGCACCACCCAGGTGCCTTGCTCTGTCTGCACCACCCAGGTGCCTTGCTCTGCCCGCGCCGCCCAGACGTCTTGCTCTGCTGTGGTCAGCAACTGACCAGCGTCCAGATGAGGCAACAGCCCGCGACCAGAGTCCAGAGAGGACTCCGCTCCCTGTTACGAGTCCAGAGAGGACATTTGCCTCCTGTTACGAGTCCTGAGAGTACTCCGCTTCCTGAACTGGGTGTGCCGCCCTGTCCTCCTGAATTGTGTGCCGCCCTGGCCTCCTGAACTGTGTGGGCCGCCCTGGCCTCCTGAACTGTGTGGGCCGCCCTGGCCTCTTGAACAGGGTGCGCCGCCCTGGCCTCCTGAACTGTGTAGACTGCCCTGGCCCCCTGAACTGTGTGCGCCGGCCAGTTCTCCTGAGCTTTCTGTCCCACCCTGGTCTGTTCCTCCCGTCCCGTCCCGCCCCGCCCCGCCCTGGTCTGTCCCTCCCATCCCACCCTGGTCTGTCCCTCCCATCCCGCCCTGGTCTGTCCCTCCCGTCCCTCTCTGGTCCCTGTCGAGCGTCTGGTAGCCGCTCCTTAAGGAGGGGGTAATGTCACATGTCTGTCTTGTCTTGTTTAGCACATGTGGTGTTTTGGTTAATTTCTGTTAAATGAGTCCTCGCACCTTTTCTTTGTACATCTTCCTGACAAAACAAGGAACAGTATGTGAATAGTACAGATTACTAGATTTGTACAATTGAGTTAAGACTTTAAGTAAAGTTAAATAAAAAGTGTTAGAATCACGGTTGGATTTTACAGTGTAAGAAGGAATACAATTATTTTAATTTTGTTCTGTGATTTCACTAGCATGCTTAGTAAGTTCACCCAAAAAAAGTAATTTCTGTACTCATCCCCATGTCGTTCCAAAACCGTAAGACCTTTGTTCATCCTCGGAACACAAATTAAGATATTTTTGATGAAATACTGACCCCACATAAACAGCAACACAACGACCACTTTCAAGTACCAGAAAGGTAGTAAAGAGATTGTTAAAATAGTCTATATGTGACTACAGTGGTTCAACCTTAATGATATGAAGCGACGAGAACACTTTTTATTTGCAAAAAAACCGAACAAAAATAACGACTTTATTCAACAATGTCTTCTCTTTCCTGTCACTCTACGGCCTATGGGTTTGGAACGACATGAGAGTGAGTAGCTAATTAATGACACATTTTTTTGGGGTCTGCTTTTCCAATTAAAATATCTAAAGAAGACTTCCAACAATATATGTTTACTTGAGAAGATACACCAACATTTTAAGCTTTGTTGCAGTGCATTTGGTCTTACTACACAGGCAGTTTTCTTTACTTGTTTTAAAAGGATAATCCACCCAAAAATTCATAATTTACTCATCCTCATGTCATTGTAAATCTTTTTGACTTTCTTTTCTTCTGTGAAACACAAAAGAAAAAAATAGTGTAATTTGGGTCAAATGAGTCAGTGGGGTCCAAAAAAACATTGTATAATTGAATTGGAAAAAAACATAAGAAACAAACATGATCAAAGAGCATTTCATCTGTTAGCACTATGCTAATGTTTTCACTTAATCTCATAATCATGCTTACTCATAACAGAAGGATTTGCTGTTTCTCACTGACTCTTGTAAAAACAAGAGAAGCTAAACTGAGGGGAGACTCAAAGGATTATTCTGAATGCACACAGACAAGGCTGCCAAGTTATGGTTCGGGGGCTCATCAAAATTTTAGGCCTTCATCTATATTTCACTTGGGTGGGGTTGTGATGTGACAAAGTTCTTGGACCTTACCTGGTGTGTGCGTCAAGGCACAAGTGAAGCTTGGTATTCCAGCTGTACCTTGTGTCGCAAATTGAGGAATAAGATAAACACATAACATTTAGCTTAATCCAACCCAGTGTTTGACTTTCTGACTAAACATGAATAACTAAGAGTTTTTAGTTTAGAATTCTCTAATTTGAAAAAAATTTCCAGACATTTGTAGATTTCAAAAATGTATGTAGGCAACATATAACATATAGGCCTACTAGTTATTTGTATAACATAACATGAGAAAGGGTGGAAAATTGAGCCCATATTATAGACATTGCACTGTAAAGGCTTTAGCAAACAAACAGAAGAAGAATGTGTTTGTGTGTGTGAATAGGCTATGTAAATTGATATTTGATATCTGAAATATCTTGTGGTTGTTCAGATATAGACTACTCGGTATCCAAAAAAATGTTCAATACTTTGTTTTTCTACTTGGCATTTGGTGAAAACAGGTAAAGTTTAATATATCATTCATATATCATTACATTCTTTAAGTTCATTCTAAACTGTATGGTATGAGTCAAAATATATCTGCTGTACCTCAAGTTGACTTGACTATAATCGCAATATCTATTCCGCCTTCGGGGATTATGAAATTGAACTTTGAAAATGCATTTTAACTAGCCTAGCATTTAACCCTAATTGTACAAAAGAAGAAAGAACATTTGTTCAAATGGCTTTTAATATTTGAATTGCCTAACAATGTTTGAGACACAGACACAAGTTTAGACTGACGGCTCAGCTATTTGCCCAGGTGTTATGTTTCATTATTACATCTATAGCCTTTTCATACTGGAAGCCCTAACATTTTTGTCCATTCTTTTTCTCCACCCACACCTTGGGATGCCCATCCTGAGGTTCACTGGCTCTTTTCATGCCCAGATCCTCCCCTGGCCCACCGTCAACTGCACACCTGGACCACATCTGCCATTATAGTGTCTCATCCAAAGCCAGTCATAACCAGAGTCTATCATAAACAACCCTTCTATTTGCATATAACATGGATCCCTACATTGTATTAGAAGTCATTATCATATACATTAATGTTTAATATGTGCCATCCTAAGAACGTGTGCTTCCCCAGTCTTGATTCTAATTCTACTGTATATCCATGAAATATTTGTGTCCATTGCTGGAAATATATCACTTAAAGGAAAACTCCACTTTTTTTGAAAATAGGCTCATTTTCCAACTCCCCTATGTTAAACAGTTGAGTTTTACCGTTTTCGAATCCATTCAGCAGATCTTCGGGTCTGGCGGTAGCACTTTTAGCATAGCTTAGCATACATCATTGAATCTGATTAGACCGTTAGCATCTCGCTCATAAAATGACCAGAGTTTCAATATTTTTCCTATTTAAAACTTGACTCTTCTGTAGTTACATTGTGTACCGACAGAAAAATAAAAGTTCCTGCGTAATAATCAAGGAACTTTGCTGCCTTACCATGGGTGCAGCAGGCGCAATGATACACAGCGCCTGAAAATAGGCTAACTTCCGTCAATATAAACTACGTGACAACCTGCTTGCAAAAGGAGCGTGCCTTGTAACCATGGAGACATTTGTGAGAGACGATTCAGAAGATATTTACTTTGGTGCAGACCCTGAACCGTATCTATTTGAACCGGAATACGTGCGCAATTGTGCAACTACACAAACTTAGTGCCGGTCACGTTGGAAGTTACCTAGCCAGGGACTATTTTCAGGCGCTGCGTAATATCACTGTGTCTGCTGCAAACTAAAACCAACGGAAAATGAAAAGTTGCGATTTTCTAGGCCGATATGGGTAGGAACTATAGGCTACTCTCATTTCTGCATAATAATCAAGGAACTTTGCTGCCGTACCATGGGTGCAGCAGCAAAGTTCCTTGATTATTATGCAGAAATGATAGTAGCCTATAGTTCCTACCCATATCGGCCTAGAAAATCGCAACTTTTCATTTTCCGTTGGTTTTAGTACACAATGAAACTACAGAAGTGTCAAGTTTTATATAGGAAAAATATTGAAACTATTTGGTCATTTTTTGGGCGAGATGCTAACGGTCGAATCAGATTCAATGATAAAGCTATGCTAAAAGTGCTACTGCCAGACCCGGTGGAGTATTTTTTAAATACTTTAAAAGACCCACACACTTGTAGAAAAAAAACGTATATATCTATGTTTGTTTTTGTCTCGTAAATGGCACTTTGACACACATTTTCTTGGTGCTGTGGATTTATACCTTCACATTGCATTCCTGAGCCAGAGACTGGATGGCCATTCCTGGGACTGTTCCAGATAAGAAACCGGAGAGCAGAACTGATCAAAAACATTCCCAACATCAAACCCATCTCCTCTGAATGCTCTGTGTTCAAGGTCAGGGTTTTTTTCTCTCTCTCCTTGTTGGGATGGAGTCTTTATGGGAGTAATCAAAGTCATGTGCACATCATTTCTTATGACAAACATGCTGACTTGTTAGCCTTTTTAAAAGATTTATCCAATGCCAAGTAGTAAAAATTGACGTACCTTTGAAATGTGTGTAGTACAATAATGTAAAACATTCACATGAATGCAGAGACAGACTTTCATGGAATATCCTGATGTTTGAAACCAAACTGACACTCCACTGCCCTCTTCTGATGGCATATGTATTTATGTACTCCCGCATTTAAAGGGTTAGTTTACTCAAAAAATAATTCTGTCATTAATTACTCACCCTCATGTCGTTCCATACCCGTAAGTCTTTCATTCATCTTCGGAACACAAATTAAGATATTTTCGATGAAATGTCTGTCCCCTCTATAGAGGCAATTTACCACTTTCAATTGGCCAGAAAGGTAAGACATCATTAAAATGTGACTGTGGTTCAACCTTAATTTTATGAAGCGACGGAATACTTTTTGTGCGCAAAAATAATGACTTTATTCAACTATTTGAGTCTGTGTCAGCTTCCAGAACGCCAGCTTACCATTGGCCGACACTGTTCACATGAGCACTTATGCACATGAGTCGTTCTGCTGTAAAACTACATCGCAATGTAAGCTACTGTTTACACTACGTCAAAAGCATTGAACCACTGTAGTCACATGAACGATTTTAACTGTCTTTACCATACATTTCTAGCCCTTAAAATTGGTAACTAAATTGCTGTCTATTGAGGGGTCAGAGCTCTCGCATTCATCAAAAATATCTTAATTTGTGAAGGTCTTACGGGTTTTAAGGTCTTAAGGTCAACTATTTGAGTCTGTGTCAGCTTCCAGAACGCCAGCTTACCATTGGCCGACACTGTTCACATGAGCACTTATGCACATGAGTCGTTCTGCTGTAGAACTACATCGCAATGTAAGCTACTGTTTACACTACGTCAAAAGCATTGAACCACTGTAGTCACATGAACGATTTTAACTGTCTTTACCATACCTTTCTAACCCTTGAAATTGGTAACTAAATTGCTGTCTATTGAGGGGTCAGAGCTCTCGCATTCATCAAAAATATCTTAATTTGTGAAGGTCTTACGGGTTTTAAGGTCTTAAGGTCAACTATTTGAGTCTGTGTCAGCTTCCAGAACGCCAGCTTACCATTGGCCGACACTGTTCACATGAGCACTTAATTTGTGAAGGTCTTACGGGTTTGGAACAACATGAGGGTGAGTAATTACAGAAATTTCATGGGACAAATAACAAAACAAAAATAATGACACTAAGACCAAAATGTAATATATAGATTTTAAAAATGGTTAATTACACTGATGAAATTTCATAAAATGCTGGATGCAGTTAACTTAAGTTGTATACATAAAAACATTAATAAAACAAACAAAAAATGTTAATGATGCTCACAACATATCAAAACGCTAGAAAACAATGACATGAACCAAGCTGTTTCTTTAAGTGGCTTTTATAATGTTAACACACTGTATGTTCAGACGTACAATAAAAAGACTGCAATATTGATGAAAAATTGTGTGAAAAATCATATAAAAATAAACCATTGATCTACACATCAGTTTTTCATGCATAACGTCTGTTCTTGAAATATCATGACGCATCATGAGATTGTCCAAAAAGCATTTTATAGGTCACAAGCAATCATGTCTTCACAAACACTGTACCCTGCATAAAAGAAAGATTCTTGATTGTCTTCAACACAGGAAAAGAGTGTCTTTGAAATAAACAGTTGCATAGCAACAAACCAAAATGAGAATGAACACGACATACATACGCACAGCTGCTAAAATGATCAAATTAGTTTAATCCCGGTTTCTGTGAAATTTCAAGAGATTAAACAATCTACAATCTCACAGAGAAAGAGAAAGAGAAGACAGTAAACAATCATCAAATGAAAGCTGAAAAACATCAGGCACATACAGTCTTACCGTGAGACAAATATAAAGAACTTCATTCAATCAGAGTCGCAGAGTGACACTGACCTCTAGAGGAATTTTTAGGCGTTACATTCTATAGGTAGTGAGGAGTTCATGTTAGCAAAAGTTCTGCATCATTAACAAGACAGATTTCACATATGCTTAGCCAAACAGTGATGTGAAAAGTTTACGACTCATTTAGACGAATGAAATGCTATTCTGACCGTTTGAAATATGCTCTTGGGTAAGGCACATAAGGAGTATACACAGAGAACTTGTGATTTTTTTCTGGTTGCCTGAATGTCAGCTATGTTATGGGCTTGTAGGCAACATTCAATGACCAAAAATTATATGAATAATCTGGGCTGCATCCAAAAGCTTAACAATGCTGCATACGATTCGGTGACATTTGAGCTGAAAGGAAAACAAACGCAACTGAAATTTGGGGTTAGCACTCAGTTTTGACTTAACTTGATTCCTTCCGAGTATTGTGATATTTAAATATTTTCCAATGTTCTCTTTTCTCTTTGTTGTAAGAGGTACCTTTGAAACGCAAGCGTTGCCTGAGAAGTCATTGGCTTACAGGGCAACAAGTCAGCTGCGTAAGCTTTGGGACGTAGCCCTGATGTGTCTCATGTGTTGAAATCATTTGAATAACACCACAGTAACAGAAGAATCTCACACAATGCATCGTCTCCCAAAAGCACACATACCTGAATTCTTAATAAAATGCAGGCACATATGGCAGCCATAATTAAAGCAATATATATATATTTTTTCATATTAAGGCATTGGTGATATATATTTGCAAAACTATTCCCTTGATTTTTCTATAGGGTTCGATTCCAATGCAATATTAATGCAGTTTAACTCATTCATTAGTCCAAAATGCAATGATGGGACAGAGACCAAGACATTCTGAAGCCTTCCGGGAAGTTTTCAAGTCGTTTATGAATGAAAAAGGAGACAAAAGTGATGATAAAACAACAGCTCTGTCGAAAATAACCTTGAAATGGCATCATCACTGGTTGAAAAAAAATGACATTTTAAGGCTGTTCTGCCATGTTTAGTCATATTGAGCCGAAAAAAAGTGGCATGAAGCTTCACAGAGAATATGTGAATATACAGGTTTCCTTTAAGACACATTTATAAAACAACATTAAAATATAAACTTTCGCATTTTTTTCAGGCTATTTCATATTTACAATGAAGGAAAAAACATTAAAATGTCAATAATTATTAATATACAGGACAAAACATCATGTATTCACAAATCGGCAGTAATGATGGATTCACTGTACATCAGTCTGTTAGCGTCAGCCAGCAGTGCTGCCTGACTTGGGTCTATTTGCATGGCCTTCTGTGCCAAATGTCCAAAAATTGGCATTGTGCCGCCTGGTACTGCTGTCATGGGCGTCAGAGTGACACAATGAGAAAGCAAGGGGGTGTTGGCGTCATGATTGGAGCCTGTGGAGGGGACGCTGGTAACGTGACCCGTGCTGGTTGAGCCGCTGGCGCTGCTGGGCGACCGGCTCTTCGGCGGAGGGCAGTGCTGCACCACCTGTGGAGGGCCCTGAGATGTGGTGAAATGGGCTGTGGGGAAGGCAGCATAGCCAGGTGGGATAGGGTATCCGTTCACAGGTATAAAACGCTGGTTCTGTGACATTGGCGCTGCCATGAAGCCCGCGATTTGTCCCGGCGGGAGGGTCTGCGGAGCTCCGTAAATGTATCCGGCGTAGCGCGGGCTGCTGAGGTTGCTGACGGGGCTGGCGCTAAGAGAGGTAGTCTGGGTGGTGGCGTTGCCTCCGGATGGTGTGCTGGAGCTGGCGTGGGAGGACAGACCCTCCCAAGCACGTAGTCGGCCGTGTATGTCTTTAAATTTCGGCCTGCGAGCGGGACCCTCCTGCCAGCACTCTGTCATCAGCGCGTACATCCGAGGAGGGCAATCCTCCGGGCAGGGCAGCAGCTGCCTCTTCCGCACCATCTCTATCACTTCCTGGTTGCTGAAACCATAATAGGGCTGCAGGCCGAAGCTGAAGATCTCCCACAGAACCACACCGAATGCCCAAATGTCAGAGTCTGTGGTGTACTTTCCGTAAAGGATGGCCTCTGGTGACATCCAGCGAATAGGAAGGAGCGTTTTAGGCTGGACTCTGTAATAATCAGAGGAATAGATTTCTCGCGACAAGCCAAGATCGGAGATCTTGATGTGAAGCTGCTCACCAACCAGGATGTTTCTTGCCGCAAGGTCTTTGTGGATGAAAAAATGGCTGGCGAGGTACTCCATCCCGGCTGCAACCTGAATGGCCAGGTGCAGAAAGTCTGCATGGTCGAGGCTGGACTTGACGGTACCATCTTCGTCGCTACTGCAGCCCACATCTGAATGGGGAGAGCGCATGATGAGGAATTCGTGGAGGTCCCCTTGGGCCAGGAACTCAAAGAGCATGCAGACAGGCTGCTCCTGGGTCACGACACCCAGGAGACAAACCACATTGGGATGATGAAGTTCTGCCAGGACAGATGCTTCCTGCTGGAAATCCCCCCAGTGCTGTGCACTTGAGATGTCCTTCAGTGTTTTTATGGCCACCAGCTGAGCGTGTTCCATGCCTGGCAGGTACAGGTGACCTTTGTAGATCTTACCAAAAGCGCTCTCGCCCAACTCCTCCATGAAGCGCACTGCAGACAGAGGAAGCTCTTTGGCTTTGCTCTAGAGAAGAGAAGGAAATAGAAAGGTAAGTCTGGGGTGGCAAATTTGTTATTTCATATACATGCCAAGATTTGATATTTTTTGTTAGCTTAAATTCATGAAGTAGCTGTTTTCAACTGTTGTATCCTTATTTTTTTCATCTTTTGCCCTGTTGCTGAAAAACAAGACGTTACAACCTTAACCATTGACCACAGAAATGCATAAAATCCACTCTTAAAATATTCTGACTGTCATGTATATTTAAGTACATGGCAGATGCAGTCTTACCACATGATAGTTACTATGATATCGATTCTGTTATACCTATATCTATACTGTTTTATCGCCTATATGCATGATATAGATGTAAGTAAAATGCATAATGTTGTGTGACTGGTATCGACAAGACTCTGGATCATGAAACAGGAAATAAACAAATTGATAAAAGGCCACAGCTACATTTAAAGGAGTCCAGTAAAAGACAGGAGTCTCTTTTTTTGAAAGGAGCAGCTGTTTCGTGTTAGCGTCAACTCGGCCTGAGGCTAAACATGTCTCATCCCTGTTTTGGATATTGAGTGGTGACCTTTGTATGACCTTAGTCTGAACTTTGGCCTGCAGCTGAGACTGTAGATGAGAGGTCTCAATGTGTTATAGATACAAACAGCACTTCAGGGTGTCAAAAGGTCTGATTAATACTGGAACTAAATGGAACTAGCATCATCTCTTCAAAATATTAGTTTGCAAAAATGTCACTTTAACCAGTGACCAAGACGAAAAAGCAGGGAAAAACAATTTTCAAGCAAAAATCTTATTTGAATCTGCTTTGAAGGATCAGAACGGAATGATAACAATATGATTATATTTAGATTCTTCTCCAGGCCTGGGAGAGATTGCCTCCATATGCTCATCCCTCTTGATATTTTGCCTCCTGTTTGTGCAGCCCCGTTAACCCCACCCCATCACCCAGGAATGCACACTAATTCAAACGTTATGAGAATGCCTCACAATTCCAATGGGCAAAAGTATAGGAATAAAAATCGAAATAGGAGCGCTGATAGGGTTGTTTATTTGCACATGTGGTCTGTGTTGTTTTTTAGCACCCGATTCCCTAAAGGAATTAGGCCCACCAGAAATGACTTAATAAACATTTATTTCCGAGCATTTAGCGTCTGGATTGTGGGTGGCACGTGAATAAGTTGCAGGTTTTTGTGCTGAAATGATCACGCCGTGGTGTAGATGCACCTACAGAATTAGTTGTGATCTGTTAGAAGTAACTTCTCACCTTTGGTTTGTAGGCCGTGAGCATGGACATCTCCACGTTCTGGCCACGGACAGGTTTGGGCTGGCGTGGCGCCGGTGGACGTGAGGCTTTCTGGTTGTTCCGGCACACACAAATGAAGAAGAACAGCAGGGCGATGGCTAGCGGTATAGCCACGCTTGGTACCAGGATGTACAGGATCCCCATACTGCTGCTGCCGTGCTTTGGCAAATCTGAAATATCAAATTAAATACGATAAGTTTTGACAACAATAAAAATGTGTTTTGGAGTAAAATCAGGCACTGATTATCCAAGAATTGATATTCAGAATTAGGGTTGCCACCTTCAGTGTGGCAAAATAAGGGACACCCATTTACGACACCCAGACCCCCCCAAAAAATTGCATCAAGGACACAAATAAAGAATAAGTCATGAACTGATTATTTCAACAATGACAACTATAAAAAACATGAGATCAAGTATGTGAATTTGCAACAGAACACATTTTATATTATTTGATTATTTTCTTTCTTTCTAAAGAACTCTTTAGTAACCTATTTGGTGCACTTTAAAGGGATAGTTCACCCAAAAATGAAAATCATTTACTCCCCTCATGGTGTTCCAAACCTTTGTTTCTTTGTTCTGCTGAACACAAAAGAAGATATTTTGAAGAAAGTTTGAAACCAGGCTGCTTTGGGGGCACCATTGCCTTCTATAGTAGGAATGTATCTTCCTATGTGTTCAACATAACAAAGAAATGTATACAGGTTTGGAACAACTTAAGGGTGAGTAGACAGAATTTAAATTTTTGGGTGAACTGTCCCTTTAAGCAGTCATTATGAACCAGTAATCACTTATTTTTGACAATTCTGAAATTCAAAAATGATTTTTTATTTTTATTAATTTACTTAAATTATGACTATATTATTATGTATCTATATTTCACTCTCATAAACTTTATATGACAGGATTATTTATTATGTATGATTAATACAGCCTAGCATAGCCCAACACAGCCCAACATTAATTTGGCTATAATCTATTAATTAACCTGTCTAATGTCTAAAAAATATCATTCTGTCTGCCAAGCTCTGATAATGTGTGGAATATTATAGTATATTTATCCATAAAAATAAAATAAAAAAAGGCCTATACCTTTAGAAGCACGGATAGGTCTGTCACCGCATGCTGCTTTAAGTCAGACAGTCTGAGCAACTGAAATGCTGTACAGCTCACCTGAGGTTCATCATGAGCTACTGGACAGACCCATTGATACATTTCTTTTTATTCAGCCCTGTATCTTGAGATCCTCTTGCATTCAAACGGTGGATGCGAGCTCATATGTTTAAAGAACATAATCAGAACTGACCGCTAACTATACCACACACTGCATACTAAAAATAGTATGTAAAACACTTTATGTAATCTTGCTCTTGATCTCATTACATGCATGTTTGATCAGTGAGTGGCAGCCAGTTAGCTATTTTGCATTTTAACCAAATTTTGTGTAAGAATATTTGAACTTTTGGCAGTCCAATGAAATCATTAGTCAGGAAACAGATTTACAAACTTCTAGTCACATTTATTATCCTCATCACACTTGAAATGGGAGTGCAAGTCAGGTGCATTGCCGTTATTAATTAAACTTAATATTCAACAATATTATTGATCTGCCTGAATAGACACCATTGTGTAAGAACTGAACTGAGCTGGACGATGACATCACTGTTTTCTCCAGAGAGGCTGTATAGATAAATGAACTAAATTAATAACTATTTTACAACAGAAATGAACCATCACTGAACTTACTTAAGCTGGACTATGACACTATTTTTTTTTTAGCCGAAACAAACTTTGCTGCATTATTTTCCTGTTATCAATGTAAAGCTGCTTTGAAACAATCTGTGTTGTAAAAAGCACTATATAAATAAAGGTGACTTGACTTGACTTGACTTGACCAAAGGTGCTTTCACACTAGCACTTTTGGTGCACACCCGAGTTTGATTGACGTCAGAGTACAGTTCTTTTGGACGATGTGAAAGCTGTTTTCCTCAGGTGCACACCCGTGGAAAAACGGTTCACTGCTGATATCAATGCAATCGTACTAAATCATAGAAGTGAACGGCTATTGATGATGTCTGATTCGATAAAACTGTGTTTGTTTGTGTTCTCACTCACTTTCCTGACAAGCGTGACTGACGCACTGCAAGTAGAGAGAAAGTATATATAATTTCTGCTGAAATGAACATTTGCAGTACATTCGTGGCAGATAGAGGCAAGTGCCGTTATATGCTGACGCTTTGCAAACAAAACCAAAGGAAGGTTCAAAAACCAAAATATTAAAGTGAGGTGAACAACTATGCGTTTTGCTGCCCTGCATCATCGTTACCAAGCTACAGGGGTAAACAGCTGTGATGACGCACCACGGTTCAGATCCAAATAATATAATGTGAGCTTTTACCACATAATGTGAAGAGAACAGACCACAGCGAGAGGAGGGGGGGGACATAATCGAACTTGGGTTCGGACCAGGCAATCGTGTGAAAAGTGTGAAAACACCCTAAAACTAAAATTTGTAAAAATGTTTTCAGTAACTCAAATAAAGCTGTAATATAATGAAAAATAAACATGAGAAAACTTAAATGAAAATCATAAATGTTGCCTCAACTTTAAGTTGAAGTACTAAAGTTAATATACTAAAATAAAATTAATAAAATTAAAATATAATTAACTGATAAAACTATTATAGCTATAAAGAAATATAAAAAAAAGAATAAAAGCAGTACCAAAATTACTTAAATATAAAAAACAGCTATTAACAAATACTATAATAGTATAGGCCTATGAATACTAAAATACATGGGCGTCGGATGTGTGTGTGTGTGTGTGGGGGGGGGGGCCCAGCCGCATTTTTTTTGCTTCCGACGCCCATGCTAAAATAACACTGCATTTTGGTTTGCAGTACTATTTTATAAAATAGAAAACTCACACACTGCACAAAGTATGCATACTGTATATTGTGGAAATAGTATGAGTGTAGTATGCCAATATGAGCAGGGCGTCTCACCGCATGGGGGAATGTCGCAGAGCTCCATGCGCACACTCTCATCTAGGGTTAAGCACCAGGGAGCGTCGTGCTTGTTGCCAGGGTTGCGACAATAGGAATGTCCCCCGTTGAGCTCTGGGTAACGCATGGCCAGGAAGGTGTGGCTGTGGGGATACTGCGAGTTCCACGGTTGACACTGACGACCAGATTTAGTCACGCTGACTGTGCCGCGATAGTCTGAACCACTGTTGTTATAACATTTGTGGCCTAAAATAGGAGAAACAAAGAGAATTTATTTAATTTTCTATAAAACGACAAATCTTTTTTAATAACTACACAAAAGACTTACTTTTATTTATGGTCTCAGCTATGGGAATGCCTATTCTCATGCAGTTGGCAGCCTCTGGGCTGTCCGAAATGGCCAGGTCTTCGCAGTTGGGCAGTTTGAGACGTTTGAGGATGAGAGGGTTGGAGCGAGCGATGATGTACTCAGTCTTACACAGGTCGTTCTCCAGAATCTCACACTCGTCCTTGCATAAATCCCGTGGTTTGTCCATGCCAGAGCTGCGGTCACATGTCGGGAAGGCAAAATGGCACAGGGAGGGAATAGCAAACTGGGAGCAGCGATCTGACAGGTGATTGGAGGTGCCAATCATAGTGAATGCCGCTGGGGAAAAAAACAGAAACAAGTCTTATATACAGTGGTTTCCTCCAGATTTTAAAACAGGAATGAGCCATTGTGGACTCCAACAAGCTGCACAACAATCTAGTGTATTCAAGGGAAATTATATCTTACGCACAAACAACAAAGAGACAAAAGTTCCAGTCAATTGATGTGGTTTAGCAAGAAGTTGTGTGATTCAAAAACAAATTGACTGCTCACTCTAACCACAGTGAATGCCTGTGTTCTGAAATGGCTACAATTGAAAACTTTCTCACAGAAAACAAAAAAACAATTTAAATATAAAACTGAAACCAGACCTTGGCCAGTCTATACGTGCATGATACCAAGATTTAACCTTGGAAAAAACTAAAACTCTCTTAAAAAACTGTAAGGTGGGTTGTACCTGTTATACGGTATACAAGATGGTACTGAATGATTACTATATTCACATAGGATGGAATTTACAGGGCAATTTAAAGAATACCACGAAAGAATCATTGTAAATGTCAAAAACACAAGCTAGCTGACTAAAGCTGTCTTATCTAAGGCTTCAAACTGATTTAATCAGCTGCGTTTCGGGCTGAAGTCTACAATACAGTGGTTTTGAAATGACTTTTGTAAGGATTGAATGCTTCTTTGGAGGACTACCTGTGATTTGGGTCTCAATCTCGCCCTGCATCTGCAGCGAGTCTACGAAGATACTCCTGTTTCCTATGAAGCGAGCACACGCAATCCCTCTGTACGGCTGGCAGAAACCTTCCTCGTCAAAATCCTCTCTAAAAACAAAATAAAATGAAATGTTCATGTTAATTATAGTCAGTTAGTTTAGCAGGCTTTAACAAATAATATCCAGTCCAAACTCCCCTACTTTGGCTTTCATCACAGCATTGTAATTGTATTTGTTTATTTTGGCCGAGGGGATTCCTATAAGGCTGTAATTCTAACTCCAAACACTAGAGGGCAATAAGCACCACTGGATCACAAATGCAATCCCACACAACACAATTTGGCATATTTAATCAGCATATACAATACAAACCCAACATATGAAAAATGCATTTAAATGGAATATAATACAGACCTGGATGTATCATTTAAACCATTCAACATTTCATAAATAATAAAAAAGATGTTTTGTGTTCTGTGTCTGCATGTCATACCCAGTAATTTAAACCATATGAACGAGTGGTTCTCTCAAAAGCATATGTCATCCATATATACACTATGAGAAAGAGGCGAAGACTGAGTCACTGCTGGACTCCAATGATTTGCAGTGCGGTAAACCAAAACAATTTGACTTAATACTATGTAAGATAAAATGAGCGAAAACAATGATCAGGTTATGAACAGTTCAAATAAACAGACAAAATTTGAGGGGAAAAAAAAGGGAATCAATTAAAATAGTTGGTGGTGTTAATGAAAAGCAGGCGTGTGAAAGGTCAGAGGTCAAAAGTCAAAGGAGTGTCTGAGGAGCAAACGTCAATCCACACATTAGCACTCAATCTGGCTATGTTTGGAATGAAATACAAGCTTACTATTGATTGAATACAGGGCATTATATACTGTATACTGCCCACTAGTCTTTAAAAGTAGTATGTAAAAGAATAGACATTATCCTATGGTCTTACAGATTATTATATAAGCATTTAACAGTAGTACATTACATTTTTTGTCACATGAATTTCAAATAAAAGTCATGTTTTTGAAAGAAGTCTTATGTTCACCAAGCTGAATATTCAACATCATTACTCCAGTCTTCAGTGTCATTCAGAAATCATTCTAATATGCTGATTTAGTGCTCGAAGAACTTGAAAACTGTTGTGCTGCTTAATATTTTATAGAATATAGAATTTTGTTGTAATAATATGAACATCTTAACTGTCACTTTTGACCAATTTAATGCATCCTTGATAAATAAAAGTATTATTTTCTTAAAACTCTGTGACCCCAAACCTTTGAATGTTAGTGTATAAACATGCTAACACTACAGTTCTGCTAACAGAGTGAGTTTAATAAAAAAATGTGTCCTGTCTGTCAAGTACCATGTAAAAACTTCAACTTAAAATTCAAAAACAGTGACAGACACTTGCGTCACAGAATGCACTAGTAACTGTGGCCACCCACAGAAAGCTAAATGACAAGGAGGAATAAATGTTGTGGAGAATTATAACCAATTTTTGCATAATATAATTTTTTTCCAACTCTGTCCCTGCTCTCATTCTCTCTCCCCGTCTCATGAACACACTCCAGTCAGTTCATCGACGTGCATGTGTTTGTGTGTGTGCGCTTCTTACTAAGCGCGTGGTATGTTTGTATAAACAGAAGGAAGTACAGGGCATTTCTTTACTTACAGCAGTGCCGATTTGAAGTGAGAGATAATTAAAGGAAAATTGTGAGCTGCAACACAAACGGTTAATTAAGAAGTGACAGTGAGGTAACAAGAACAAGAGAAAGTTCTTAACACAAAAAACATGATATGCTTTTCAACATGCTCTTCAGATCCAGCACATTGTGGAATTCTTACAGGATTCTCAAACACTCCTGCTAAACCTATTGAGTCAAGACAGGAAGGAGTGAGGAGTCTAAAAATGCTCCCCCGTGTGCGGAGTAGCAGAGAAATCAACCGGAGAAAGATGCACATTAAACATTACCAAGATGGATGTTTATTTCTTCAGGGTGTCCTATTCTTGAGGGTGTTTAGCCAAAACCATTCGCAAACAATTATACAAAAGGGCCCAAAATTCTGGAGAACAGAGGAAAAGGCTTTGATTTTACATCTTTAAATTTGAATACATTATTCATTAATTTTTTTAATGGAAAATTAAATACGAATTTTAGAGTTTCTTATTCTTTTATACAGTGAGGAAAATAAGTATTTGAACACCCTGCTATTTTGCAAGTTCTCCCACTTGGAAATCATGGAGGGGTCTGAAATTGTCATCGTAGGTGCATGTCCACTGTGAGAGACATAATCTAAAAAAAAAAAAATCCAGAAATCACAATATATGATTTTTTAACTATTTATTTGTATGATACAGCTGCAAATAAGTATTTGAACACCTGTCTATCAGCTAGAATTCTGACCCTCAAAGACCTGTTAGTCTGCCTTTAAAATGTCCACCTCCACTCCATTTATTATCCTAAATTAGATGCACCTGTTTGAGGTTGTTAGCTGCATAAAGACACCTGTCCACCCCATACAATCAGTAAGAATCCAACTACTAACATGGCCAAGACCAAAGAGCTGCCCAAAGGCTGGAAAGGGCTACGGGGAAATTGCCAAGCAGCTTGGTGAAAAAAGGTCCACTGTTGGAGCAATCATTAGAAAATGGAAGAAGCTAAACATGACTGTCAATCTCCCTCGGATTGGGGCTCCATGCAAGATCTCACCTCGTGGGGTCTCACTGATCCTAAGAAAGGTGAGAAATCAGCCCAGAACTACACGGGAGGAGCTGGTCAATGACCTGAAAAGAGCTGGGACCACCGTTTCCAAGGTTACTGTTGGTAATACACCTGCACATGTCAAGGCCCGTCTTAATGTCCATTTGGATGATCCAGAGGAGTCATGGGAGAAATTCATGTGGTCAGATGAGACCAAAATAGAACTTTTTGGTCATAATTCCACTAAACGTGTTTGGAGGAAGAAGAATGATGAGTACCATCCCAAGAACACCATCCCTACTGTGAAGCATGGGGGTGGTAGCATCATGCTTTGGGGGTGTTTTTCTGCACATGGGACAGGGCGACTGCACTGTATTAAGGAGAGGATGACCGGGGCCATGTATTGCGAGATTTTGGGGAACAACCTCCTTCCCTCAGTTAGAGCATTGAAGATGGGTCGAGGCTGGGTCTTCCAACATGACAATGACCCGAAGCACACAGCCAGGATAACCAAGGAGTGGCTCTGTAAGAAGCATATCAAGTGGCCTAGCCAGTCTCCAGACCTAAACCCAATAGAGAATCTTTGGAGGGAGCTCAAACTCCGTGTTTCTCAGCGACAGGCCAGAAACCTGACTGATCTAGAGAAGATCTGTGTGGAGGAGTGGGCCAAAATCCCTCCTGCAGTGTGTGCAAACCTGGTGAAAAACTACAGGAAACGTTTGACCTCTGTGATTTCAAACAAAGGCTACTGTACCAAATATTAACATTGATTTTCTCAGGTGTTCAAATACTTATTTGCAGCTGTATCATACAAATAGATTTTTTTTTTTAGATTATGTCTCTCACAGTGGACATGCACCTACGATGACAATTTCAGACCCCTCCATGATTTCCAAGTGGGAGAACTTACAAAATAGCAGGGTGTTCAAATACTTATTTTCCTCACTGTATATTACTCAAACTGACATATGTAAGCCCATTTCCACAGCATAAGAACAATTATGGGATACTCAGTCAATTATGAAATAAAAAGTCAAAATTATGACAAAAACAACATTGACAATTTTTAAATGAAAATTTAAAAAGTAAAATTATGCCATGAAAAGTCGAAATTCTGAAAATAATTTTAAAATAATTATACTTTTTTAAAACTTTGAATGTCATAATTATGAATTTTTGACATCATTTTGACTTGTAATCTCATAATGACAATATAATCACAATTTAAACTTGTAACATCTCATAATTATAAATATTATTTACCAAAGCCTGCTTTTTTTATTATGTGGCGGAAATGGACACATAACTTGATTTTTAATCCACAATTCAAAGTGCAACAACATTCCAAACAACCAATCAGATTTGAGGGACAAGTTTACAGTTTACGTCAAGTTTAGACTTACAACCAGGTTTAGCTGCTTCTACATCAGTATTATTCATCTATCATTTCCCTCTGATTTTAGGGATAACTTATGTGTACACTGTAAACCCCGATTAAGTTGGCAAAACTCAAAAGAATTGAGGCAATCGGTTACATCAAATAGTTTTCAGTTAAGAAATTTAAAGTTTAAGTAAGCAGAGCTTGCAGATTTTTATTTTGTACTCATACATTTTAATTGCTCTTAGCTTCAAATATTTGAGTAAGCTAGTTCATACATTTAAATAAAAATGACCAACTTAAATATTTTTAGTAGTGGAAACTTTGCTAGGTAGCATTAGCATTAGGGGTGGCACCGTTCGGTTCGCTTGTCTCGGTTCGGAGCGTGTGCGTCTCACGGTTTCGACGCATGCGCAATGTATCCTCGTGCCCGTATATTACCTCAGACAGTGGGTGTCCTTTTAGCGCGAAATAAGAGGTGTGTGTGTGGACATACAGTAAAATAAAGAAAAGTGGAGTTCTGCAGGTCACGTCACGTGTAGAAATGCAAGTGGGAGAGATAAGGAAGGCTGCCCGGAGTTGGAGGATGCGCCAGCGACGTATAGCAGGCAGGGCAGATGCAGTGCGTATGCGCGCGTGCATTCACACACTGGCAGTGTTTGTCTCGCGCAGCTGAACCGCGGCTCGTGTATTGCAAATACAGACAAATATTGTCCATTCTGTCACATTTTCCGGTGTTCTCCTCCGACCCCTGTCTGTCTCATGCATATGGGCAACATAAATCTGCTGCAAATGCGACCGTGTTCCCCTCTGTCTCATACACACATGCATATAACATGCTGTATATAAGTAGTTCACATGATAAATGTAAAGTTAAGATGCTTCTAGTTTTAATAATTTAAACATGCCTTTGAAGTTTGGGCAAAAACTTCTGGCAGTGTTTTTTCTTTTCACAGCGCTGGATGTCATATGGTGATTGTGAAACACACGGAACACTCCATGGTGAAATTTGTTAATCAGGTCAGCTGCATTAAAGCCACAGCGCATTGTTCTGATCAAAATTTACATGATTAACATGAAAAATGTTACGCCAATGTGTCGGACTCTGTAGACAGCCAGTTAAGAAACAACTTCTACATGATATAACAATTTTTTAATACTGTATCCTAATTGTGGATGATTAAGCTATATATCATATGCTGAAGTAAATTTCTGGAGTGTTAACGATAAAAAAACAACAACAACAAGAACCGTACAGAACCGAAAACCGTGACCCTAAAACCGTGATACGAACCGAACCGTGGGTTTTGTGAACCGTGCCACCCCTAATTAGCATAGCATAGAACTTGCTGAATGAGTACAGCAAATATAACCTTTAACATCCTGCATATCTGTTCTCAAACTAAGCTCATGCTCCACTTGTTACCATGATGCCCCCCCCCCAACATAACAGAAACTCTTCTAAACTAACATAGCAAAACATTAAACACTACCGAATCTCCACCTTAACATTAATCTTGCACAAAAACATTATATAACACTTAATTTTAGCATTTACTCTCCCTTTTGAGTGTCATGCCAAAGCATGCTGGAAATCCCAGCCTAGAAATAGAAATCCCATCCCGGTTTAAGTTAAATTTAAGTTTGTCTAAATGAAAAGAAACAAGACTCAAAACTCAAAACAATGAAACAATTCAGATGAATTAAAATGTGTCAGTTTTGTGAACTCAAAAGAAAAAGAAAGCTCTAAATACTCATAAAAGTTCATTTAATTGAACTAATTTGTTTAACTTGATTTGGCTCTATTCAAACCAATTAATTATTTTGAGCATTATGGTTTACAGTGTAGGGTTAAAAACAGGATAATGTATATGGTAATGGGTAAGACTACATTTTCAGACAGGAATTTCGTTCCAGGATCAACAAAATATGTTGACCCAGGAACACGTCAAAACCAGGATGTGCAGAAATGGAGCTCCATAGATGTGAACTCCACAAGTTTGTGTAAAGCCTGATAATATCCAGCACAATTTGAGGATGTTAAATGGAGGAGAAAATGCCGTGTGTTCTCTGATTTTAGACCCTACTGCGTGTGCATGCTTACATGCAGAAGAAATTCTATAGTGACAAACAACAGGAGAGGTCTTTCCCTGTTGTCTTAGTCAAGAAATCAGCTATGTCAACATCAAACCTCTTCTTGATATATGTGGAGAAGGGTCAGCCAGATTACATAAAATTAATATCCTGAACCAAACAAAGACATGATTTAAAACATTGAGCGTTGTTAAGAAGCTAAGCTCATGAAGATGTCAGTGCCGCATACTAACACGGTAAGGAGAATGGATTTGTGTCATCAGTGTTACTGTACATGCCCTGGAGTCCAATAAATGTATCAAGCTATTCCCCTCCGGAAACTATCTCCAATCTGCCTGGCCTGAAGCCTCTTCCTTCTTTTTAGCCACTCTCCAACACCTCTTTAAGACATTTACAAAACCTTTTTCTTTCTCTTGTGCCATATGTTGCTCCACTAAAAAAAGAGCTGGTAGCAGGGAGGTTGATCAGTTGATCAGTGTGGATACTCTGTTTGGGATCTAAAAGCCGTGCTGTGCAGAAATGTTTTGAAGCAGATCGTACTGCTCATGCCTGATTTTATGAACAGATATTTCCACTTAGCCCATTATAAGATCAAGAGACTCACTGGCCTAGATTAAGAAAACTAATTGTAGATAAGCTCACTTACAGGTCTCCCACGATCATGGAAAACATGTGATTTCCAGCTCTGGAAACATCATGGAAATTATTTAGTTATTTAATAGCAGAGTAAAACCGGTCCACAAGTCGGCAAGATATCATCAGTCTGTCTACTGATGGACTTTTGTACACAATGATTGGTTCCTGACATACAAATGGAAATCTGGATTCATCTGTATGAAATTTAAACAGGACAAGGCTGGAATGATCACGGAAAAGTCATTGAACCCTGTGTTTCTCTACATACCATCAATCACATTTATAATAAAACCATAAAAATCAACTCTTTAAAGTCATAATCTACACTAAGACTCTTGTATAATAATGTTGAAAATGCATGTTTAGTTGAATTAACATCCCTCCCTACCTACTTGTATAGGTGAAGCACTAAATATTTTTTTCAAAGATTTGTCCCTGAACATGCTCACACTGTTTTCCATGACTAAACGAGCTCTCCTCCACTTTAGTGTTAGATCACCTCTCTTTAATATTTTATGGGCTCCACTGTGATGCATGTACTTAGAGTTTCTGATCTCATCCAAATTCATGTCATACTTTATGTGCTCATATAAAGTTATTACATGCACCTCTGGAGTTTCTAATACTCAATATTTTCATCTCAGATACTATGTGTATCATGAAAGCACAGTGCTTTTATGCTTTTTTTTGCTTGTCCATATTATGCTGTTTTGATGAAACACTTTCCAAAACATCTTAACTTTGTTGTTACAGTAAGTATGAGGGCATACTTACTGCATGAGTGTTTGAGTTTGTAAAATTGAGTGTTTCATTGGCTATGTATCTGCACACACACACAATCTTTGAAGTTTCTGAGACTGTGGCCAAGTGTAGGACACATACAATCTTGTATAATGGATTATAAAGGACTAGACGTGTACTCTGCATGAAATAAGCTAGTTTTGAAAAGAGAAGATACAATTCACAGTCAGGTATTCTCCTTAGATAAAGTTTGACCTGGGTCAGTGGCAATATATTTAACAATGGGGAGAATATGGGGAACAGTGGACTGGTTTGTCCCTGATACGGGTGGGGTGGGGGGTGGGGGGACGGGGGGGTCTGGGGGGCCTGTGGTCCGTGACTGCATCTCGGGAGGAAGGGAAAGACAGCCACCAAGGGACTCTCATTAGGAGCCATGAAGTAAAAGAGGAAAGAGTCCTCATGTTACACTACCACAATAGCAGCCTCTATTACAGAAGCAAAGGACACAACCCTGTGACCCCTGAGATCGCCCAGAAAGAGAGAATCAGGGCATGCAAACTATAGTCAAAGTTAAGGCACTTCATCTGAGCAGAGACTAAAAAATGAAAAGGCTCATCTCGACTTCACTTTTATGAAAATCAGTTAAATCAATTGAATGCAAGCTGAGAAAAATTTAATAATAATAATAATAATAATAATAATAATATTACAAGATTATTAACGTTGATACTGTTAATAATAATAATAATAACTACAATAACTATTATTATTGATTATTAGTATGACGAGGATGATAAATATTGTTATTAACATTACTGTTAATATTATTGAAATTATTAATTAACAAAGTGCACACACACACACACACACACACACACACACACACACACACACACACACACACACACACACACACACACACACACACACACACACACACACACACACACACACACACACACACACACACACACACACACACACACACACACACACACACACACACACACACACACACACACACACACACACACACACACACACAGGGGTGTTTTTGTGAAATGTGGGGACATTCCATAGGCGTAATGGTTTTTATACCGTACAAACCATATTTTCTATCCCCCTACAGTGCCCCTGCCCCTAAACTTAACCCTCACAGGAGACTGTGCAGTTTACTTTCTGTGAAAAAAAAAACTCATTCTGTGTGATTTATAAGCATTTTGAAAAGTGAGGACATGGGGAACGTCTTCATATTTCACCCTCTTTTTGTAATACCTATGTCATACCCATGTCATTATACACATTTGTGTCCTGATATTTCTCACACACACACACACACACACACACACACACACACACACACACACACACACACACACACACACACACACACACACACACACACACACACACACACACACACACACACACACTCCAAATCATTGAATTCAGGCCACAGGTGTATACAATCAAGCACCTAGGCATGCAGACGCTCCTACAAACATTTGTGAGAGAATGGTTCACTCTCAGGAGCTCAGTGAATTCAAGCGTGGCGTAATAGGTTGCCTATCACCGAGTGGGGCAGCGCACGATGAGGCACACAGTGCGCAGAAGTCGCCAACTTTCTGCAGAGTTAATAGCTATAGACCTCCAAATTTTGTGTGGCCTTCAGATTAGCTCAAGAACAGTGCATGAACAGCTGCATCCAAGCCTTACATCACCAAGTGCAATGCAAAGCGTCCGATGCAGTGGTGTAAAGCACGCTTCTCTGTCTGGCAATCCGATGGATGACTCTGGGTTTAGCGGGTTCTCCAGGAGAACGATACTTGCCTGACTGCATTGTGCCAGGTATAAAGTTTGGTGGAGGGGGATTATGGTGTGAGGTTGTTTTTCAGGGGTTGGGCTTGGCCGCTTAGTTCCAGTGAAACAAACTCTTAAGCCTAGTTCAGACTGCACGATTTTCAAACTCGTAGGATCACTGCTCTTTTCACACTGCATGACTATCTGGCCCAGCATTCAGTCACTGCTGTGTTCACACTGCAGGATGGATCCGTGACAGGGGGTTTCACACTGCATGACTGTACAAGAGGAATAATCGCCGACAGCTCTGTCCTGTCCGCAAATTACTTTTCACAACAAAGAAACACGCGTGAAGTGAGAAGGAAACAACGCAAGTTCACACGTGCGTCAGACTGGAGTTCTTGCACAAGACTGGAATTGTTATTAAAAATATAGACTGCAGTGCAGAAACTTGCGGCCCAAATTGTCTGTGTGCTGATTTGCAGCAAAAGGGAGAAAAATTAAAAAAATTATGGTGGAGGAAATGGTTGGGGAGACCCAGGGAGCAAGGATTGTGTTCTGCAAAGAGAGTTTGAGGTAAATAAATAATATTGCAATGTGCTGCTTTTGCGGCTGATCAAGCAAATGTTTGTGCTTTGTTTCTGTTTGATATAACTGTACATATGTCTATCTAATATTATGGTCTAATATTCAACTCCTCCCTGAGCCTCCCGCTGTCCTATATCTTGCTCTCTCATTGGCTGTCGATCAATGGCCAGGCGATTCTCCCTGATCGCGTCTTTGATCATTCACACTGCATGTTCCCTTTCAGTCGGTCACGTTCGACGTATGTCGGACGTACCGACGAATTGGGATCACTTCAGGGAGCCCCTATCAGCTTCGAGATATAGAGAACAGGCCAACGGGCCATTGGCGTGCGAGATTTGCATCTCGCGCTCCGCCCCGCGGGTATAAACAGGAAGCGAGAGCGAATGCACGCTGTCATTCACTTCGGAGCCGAACGGCGTTGATGAAGCAAGACTGCTTTTCTAAAAGAGAGCCTATCTACAGAGAGAGATACTCCAGAGAACGAGAAGGACGCTCTGTGTTGGCGAAAAGGCACAATCAGCGCGATCGCGTGCTCACCACTGCATCAGCATAACAAACTGCTGTTCTCACAGCAACTGTCGGTTTAGTGAGGGCGTTTGTCTCAGTGAGTGCAGACTGAGGACTGCACTTACCTCCTGTGTGCTGCCGCGGTCTTCCCCTGGGTGCTTCAGCACTGTTGAAAGAGCGTTTCCTCATAAAAGAGCAACACGGGTGTGACTGCGTCTATTTCAAGACGTCATTCTACTTGTGCTTTTCTGGATGCGGTTGTTTCCTGTCCTGACGGCCACGATCCCTCTCGCATAAACATGTTGAGACTGTGTTCGTGGGTGATCCATGTTCTCAGGGGAACGGGATCATGTCGACGCGCTGGTCATCTCACCTTCCACGTGAGGGTTTGAGTGTTCAGCGTGCCTTGTGCCGTCTAGCTGCCGGGTGACAGCGCAGGTTGCCACGGCAACTCAGCGCGTGTCAATCGGCGCCTCCGATGCGCGGTCAAGACTATGATACCTCAAAACGGGGTTGAGTCCCTTCGCTTATACCCCGATCTAGTCTCTTTTCTGGTGCACCAGAAAAAGGGGCTACTTTGGCTGATAAGCCTGGGTGACCTGAGGATTACAGTGAGGCTTCCCTGCCGCATACACCTCCGTGGGCCCCTCACTCCTCTATCGCATCGCAAGCATGTTGAGACTGTGTTTGTGGGTGGTCTATGCTCTCTCATGAGAGCATAGCCACGTCGGCGCATTGTTCATCTTGCCTTTTTATAAGGGCTTAAGTGTTCAGCGCACCGTGTGCCGTCTCACGGCCACGCTCACTATCTCACATGTCTGCTGGTAGCTTACAGATGGGATTGCTGGTCCTTAAAAGGGGACCTAGCGTTTCATTTGGGGCTCTAGCAGAGGACAGATGTCAATCGCTGCATCGGAGAGAGGGCTGTTATGTGTTGAAAATGAAGATGATGCTGAGATTCCCACCGTAATAGTGGGCGCTCGTGCTGAATCAGATTCATACTTGACAGCCATGCTTTCCCGGGTGGCTGAGGCATAGTGCAATGCATAAATCGCCATGCCTGCCCCTTGCCTTTTCTCGGATGTGCATTATAAGGCTTTGGCATTGTGGAACTATTGGTGCAAAAATATGGAACACCAATAGGGCCATAATCTGTATAAAGTTTTCCTCTCTCTCACTACCCTCATCGGTGGGGTGGCAGTGCCACTGGCAGGCCACCTCCGCCCTGCTTAGTGCACAAGGGTAGTTCTGAGCTGAGGTTGAGCTGCGCACAGCACTGGCCCTTGGCTAGACGATGTCCACCCTGGTCCAGAAACACCATTGATCCGGATTTGGTCAGGAACTGTTCTTCCCCGGAGGAGGGCCGGGTGGAAAACCATTAGTAATTCTGTTCTCCACTGGTGTTAAAAACAGCCAGTGGTACCCAAATTAAATGAAAAAAAATCCAATACCTCTGGGTCTTGGGAGTTCAGGAATGGCAGTGTGTGACGCTACAAAGCCTCGCCACTCTCATTCCCCTCTTCTCAGCGGTGTGTGGACAACAGTGCGTGACGCTATGCCTCGCCACTCTTGTTCCCCGCTGAGAAAGGAGGTGAGGCAGACCGTGTGCAATGCCACTAAGCCTTGCCACGCTCAGCCCCTCCTTCATTTGGAGAGCGCGCTTGGCGGTGGTCGCATTCAAGCGGCCTCCCCACACTCGCACGCCCGCGGACGCAGGTAAGTGTTGCACAGCACACTCAGATCCCACTTCGGGCCGCTCCCATGCCATCTGAGTCGGATTCCTGCATTCCGCCTCGCTGCCCCGCTACGGGTACGTCTGTGGTGCCGTTAATCCCCCTTGCTCGGTGTCTGGGAGCCTGGCTAGCGCTTCCCAGCCCGTCTCGGTGGCTCCTCCAGCGCCGGTCCCTCCAGCCGATATGAGGTCCGGGTTCTACAGCCCGTACTTCATTGTACCCAAGAAAGGACAGCGGGTTACGGCCAATCTTGGATCTGCGGTTCTTGAACCGGTCCCTTCACAGGCTGCCGTTCAGAATGCTAACGCAGAAACGCATCTTCAGGTGCATCCGTCCCCAATATTGGTTTGCAGCGATCGACCTGAAGGACGCGTACTTTCATGTCTCAATTCTCCCTCGACACCGACCCTTTCTGCGCTTCGCATTCGAGGGACGGGCATATCAGTATCGCGTCTTACCCTTTGGCCTGTCCCTGTCACCCCGCGTCTTTACAAAGGTTGCGGAGGCGGCCATTGCTCCCATGAGAGAGCATGGTGTTCGCATACTCAACTACCTCGACAACTGGCTGATCCTTGCCCAGTCGCGAGAGCAGTTGTGCGAACACAGGGACAGGGTGCTCAGTCACCTCAGCCAGTTGGGACTTCGGGTCAACTGGGAGAAGAGCAAACTCTGTCCTACACAGAGGATCTCTTTTCTCAGTATGGAGATAGACTCGGTCGCCATGACAGCGCGCCTCACTGAGGAGCGTGTCCAGTCAGTGTTGAACTGCCTGAATTTGTTCAAAGGCAGGACAGCGGCACCACTGAAACATTTTCAGAGGCTCCTGGCATATGGCATCCGCAGCCGCAGTAACGCTGTTGGGATTGCTTCATATGAGACCGCTTCAATGCTGGCTACACGACCGAGTCCCGAGATGGGCATGGCACAGCGGATCCCTTCGTTTCTACGGGCGGGAGTTCCCCTAGAATAAGTGTCCAGGCACTCCGTTGTCTCCACGGATGCCTCATCCACGGGCTGGGGTGCCACGTACAATGGGCTTGCAGTTTCGGGTCTGTGGACAGGCCTCAACTGCAATGGCATATCAAATGCCTTGAGTTGTTAGCAGTTCGTCTTGCACTCAGCTGCTTCAAAGTTCCGCTCAGAGGCAAGCACGTTCTGGTCCGTACGGACAACACTGCGGCCGTAGCGTACATCAACAAACAGGGTGGTCTACGCTCCCGTCGCATGTCACAACTCGCCCGCCATCTCCTCTTATGGAATCAGAAGCATCTGAGGTCGCTTCGTGCCATTCACATTCCGGGCCTGCTCAATCGTGCAGCCGACGAGCTCTCACCACAGCCAGTGCTCCCGCGAGAGTGGCTACTCCATCCCCAGGCGGTCCAGCTGATCTGAGTCGTTTCGGGGCCGCACAGGTAGACCTGTTTGCCTCCCCAGAGACGACCCACTGCCAGTGGTTCTATTCCTTGACCGAGGGGACCCTCGGGTCGGATGCCCTGGCACACAGCTGGCCCCGGGGCCAACGCAAATATGCGTTTCCCCCAGTGAGCCTTCTTGCACAAACACTGTGCAAGGTCAGGTAGGACGAGGAGCAAGTCCTGTTGGTCGCACCGTATTGGCCGAACCGGACTTGGTTCCCGGAACTAGTGCTCCTCGCGACAGCACCTCCTTGGCCCATTCCTCTGAGGAAGGACCTCCTAACTCAGAGACGGGGCACCCTATGGCACCCGCGTCCGGACCTCTGGAAACTCTATGTCTGGTCCCTGGACGGGACGCGAAGGTTCTAGTTGACCTAATGCAAGCAGTAGTTGACACCATCGCTTCCGCTAGAGACCCCTCTAGGAGGCGCCTCTATGCGTTGAAGTGGAACCTGTTCGTCGATTGGTGCTCTTCTCACCGAGAAGACCCCTGAAGATGTTCGATCAGGTCTGTGCTTTCCTTTCTACAAGATGGGTTGGAGCGAAGGCTGTCTCCCTCCACCCTCAAAGTCTATGCTGCTGCTATTGCCGCTAATCATGAGCTAGTAGATGGAAAATCTCTAGGTAAGCACGATCTGATCGTCAGGTTCCTGAGGGGGGCGAGGAGACTAAATCCGCCTCGCCCTCCCTCTGTACCCTCTTGGGACTTGTCTCTGGTGCTAACCGCACTGCAGAGAGTGCCCTTTGAGCCTTTGCAGTCAGCAGAGTTGAAAATCTTGTCGTTAAAGACAATACTCCTGACTGCGTTGGCCTCCATCAAGAGGGTAGGGAACCTGGAGGCATTTTCGGTCGACGAATCGTGCCTGGAATTCGGGCCCGGTAACTCTCATGTGATCATGAGACCCCGGCCTGGATATGTGCCCAAGGTTCCCACTACTCCCTTCCGGGACCAAGTGGTGAGCCTGCAAGCGCTGCCTTCAGAGGAGGCAGACCCAGCCCTAGCTTTTCTCTGTCCCGTCCGTGCTCTCCGGACTTACGTGGACAGAACGCAAAGCTTCAGGACCTCAGAGCAGCTCTTCGTCTGTTACGGAGGACAGCAGAAGGGAAAGGCTGTCTCCAAGCAGAGGATGGCCCACTGGATAGTGGATGCCATCGTCTTGGCGTATGAATCCCAAGTGCCTTGCCCGCTCGGGTTTAGAGCCCACTCCACTAGGGGTGTTGCTTCTTCCTGGGTGCTGGCTTGTGGCGCCTCGCTGACAGATATTTGTAGAGCTGTGGGCTGGGCGACACCTAATACGTTTGCTAGATTGTATAGCCTCCGTGTAGAGCCGGTATCTTCCTGTGTGCTCACTTCCCATAGTCAGTAACACCGAAGTGCCCGTTCTAGTGTTGGCTTGCTGCGCCATTCCCTCCCTCATGGTACGGATACGTGCGCTTATCTGCTCCAGTCAAGTTCCCCAGAATGGCGAACCCTGTTGAGTCCTCCACAACCCGTGGCAGTCGGAGGTGGCGGAGCGTTCGACGCCAGGTCTAACACTCGTATGCATTGGTGGAACTTATGTTAGGCTGGGTTCCATATGTTGTGACCCCCACGGTGGTCCCATGTGTGTATTCTTCCACGGTACGGCTCCCTACGGCGAGCCCGTGTCTTTCCCTCTGCAGAGTCTGCTCTGCTGTCTCAGGAAGGTGTTGTCCCCCGCCTCTAATTGGCCGGGGCCACCCCTGGGACTTTCATATGTTGTGCTGCCCACGGCCAGCCCATATGTGTATTCTCCACATGGTAACTCCCTCTGGGCATGATGTGGCTTCCGCAGCGGCCTCCATGGGCACGCTTTCCCAGCGTTATCCAATAGAGTCAGCTGAATGGGTCTTGCAGAACAGCAGCTTTTTGACTCTCCCTGCGTGAATTTCCCAGCCCGCATCAGATCGGGGTCTGAGGGACTCATCGCTGTTAGCGGGGTTCAAGCATTTAAGGTCTTTAAGCATTTAAGGCAAGGGTCTCAAACTCGCAGCCCGCAGGATGATATTTTGTGGTCCCCTTCTTGACATCAAAGTTTAGTGTTAGTGCGGCCCGCACGTTGCTCTGAAAAGCACCTTGTTGCTGAATCGTTGCGTGAGCAGCGCTTGCAGCCTCCATTGTGTGTGTGTGTGCGAGACAGAGAGAGTAGGCTCGCCCCTCCCTCGTGCAGTATATTTGGTTGACACCGCGTGATTGACAGGAACAGACGAACGAAGCTGATCAGACAGTTGAAACGAATGTGGTTTAACAGCGCTCGTCAATGTCAAAATGATTGAGATGGCCAATCAAATCAAAGTAAGCGGGGTTTAGGTTCTCTTTTGGCTCGTGCACATTGCACAGTCTTCATACACGGACGAGCAATCTATCGCTTAATGCCGTTGCTGAGAGAGACTCTATTCTTTCCGGTGAAATCACAAAACAAAATGCAAACGTGTCCATGGTCTTATTATACAATCATTGATGGACATCTTTGTCTTTTGATAAACTACATGAGGGTGGATTAGAACCCAGAACCTTTGACACTGTTGACAAAAATTCTACCACCAGACCACAGGAGAATTCGAAAGGTTTTCGTTGATCTATGTATTTATTCACTCACTCATGCGAAGAATATCGGGACTAATAATATATTTGACGCAAATTAATGCAAATATTGTTTACAAATAGTCCTAGAATTAGACCTAGAATTTCGTTCACTGTTCTGTTTGACCTGGTTACGGCCTTGCTGTGAATTAGTCTATTATTTAAAATACAATTAAAATCAATCATTATTTCATATTACATTTAATTTCTATAGGCTATATAATTTTGTTCAAATTCAGAGGAACAGTTCAGAAACATTCATGTTGAAGAACTGTTAATAATAAAGATTGAGAAGATTGGATCAGTTGTGCTACTTTTTTTTTGAATACTTGAAACACTTTTTATGTGTAATACTTGATGCGGCCCAGCCTGACCCAGAGTTTACTTACAGCGGCCCCCAGGTAAAATGAGTTTGAGACCCCTTATTTAAGGCCTTTAAGCAGTAAATTAATTAAAACAGAGCTTAGGTGAAATGAAGTGATAAACTAACACAATGTGATTGTAAATGTTATAATAGTGACTTTATAAAGTCTAAATGTGAATTATAGAACCATATTAATGAGTAGTATGACAAAATGACTATTTTGACCAGCAGGTGGCAGCAGAGAACCACTCATTGGCTCACTTTCATTTTAAAATGTTCTGTTTGTTTTATGGCACATTTTCCATGTTAACTCCTTTAAATGTGCTTACACATATGCATTTTATTGCAAATATAAATATTGATATTTGAAATACATTTATTTTGACTAAATGTGATTGTAAATGTTATAATAGGGATTGTATAAAGTCTAGACATGAATTAAAAAAACAACATCAGTGAGTAGAAAGACAAAATGACTATTCTAACCAGCAGGTGGCAGCAGATAATGTATGTTTTTTATTTAATGGCACATTTTCCAAGTTAATGCCTTCAAACCTGCTCTCTCTCTCACACACACACACACACACACACACACACACACACACACACACACACACACACACACACACACACACACACACACACACACACACACACACACACACACACACACACACACACACACACACACACACACACACACACACACACACACACACACACACACACACACAGATATTGTTGCAGATATAGTGAAATAAATGATGGGTAACAAATAGCTTATTCCAGTTTTTCCCCTTTAAAACATATTTTTCAGGTCTTATTGTAAATGCAATATAATATTGCACATTTTTTAAATTGACAAAGTCAAAGAATTATAATTATAGAATTATAGAACATGATAAGTAAATAGTATGACAAAATGACTATTTAAGCCAACAGGTGGCAGCAGAGAACATTAGCTCATTTTCATTTTAAATGCGTTTTTCATTTAATGGGCACATTTTCCAAGTTAATGCACATTTTGTTGAATATATAGATATTTGAAATAAATGATATGTAACAAATAGCTTATTCCAAGTTTTACCATTTGATTGACAGTATTGGTTCTTGAGGCAAAGTTGTTCAGTATGAGGAGATCTATCATAATTTATGCATATTATGTGGATGTTTTTAACCCCACCTGATTACAGAGATGGAAAATACCATTTACAGCCAATACAGGCAATTCACCATAGGGAATAAATACATGGTTTTCAAAGCTTTTGTAACCCTTATAGCACCACCTATGGTCCGATCTCCATGAAACTTTGCATGCTTCTTCAGCATGTTATGTCACATATACATAAAAATTTTCGTTAAGTTTTGAGTTTTCCTTTAGGATTTATAGGCTTTTGAGTGTATTTTGCTACGCCCTCTTCTAAATTACCCTGTTATAGCCATCCAAATGCAAAAGTTCAGCTTTTTTTCAATAATTATTGATCTAGAGAGTCCAGAGAATTGTCCTAGACTAGTTTGGTTCCGATCGGGCAGGAATCCAGGGACTAGTTCGCAAAAGTAGGTTTTGAACATAATCGCAAATATTTAATGAACGATTTGATTGACAGCAATGCTTCTAGAGGCAAAGTTGTTCAGCATGAGGAGAATCATATGATATGTATATTTTGTTGATGTGTGCAACACCACGTGATTACAGAGCCATAAAACTCGTTAGCGCCAACTAGTGGCCGATTTCTTTCAAAATTCTTACAGACCTCTACGAACATCAGTCAAACATGCCCACCGAGTTTCGTTCCGATCGGCCTCCGTTAACCTTGCCTTTAAAATTTCATTGGCCAATGGCAGCCATGTTTTATGAGATACGCCAATGTCCTCATAGACATACAGGTCCTTCTCAATAAATTAGCATATTGTGATAAAGTTCATTATTTTCCATAATGTAATGATAAAAATTAAACTTTCATATATCTTAGATTCATTGCACACCAACTGAAATATTTCAGGTCTTTTATTGTTTTAATACTGATGATTTTGGCATACAGCTCATGAAAACCCAAAATTCCTATCTCAATAAATTAGCATATTTCATCCGACCAATAAAAGAAAAGTGTTTTTAATACAAAAAAAGTCAACCTTCAAATAATTATGTTCAGTTATGCACTCAATACTTGGTCGGGAATCCTTTTGCAGAAATGACTGCTTCAATGCGGCGTGGCATGGAGGCAATCAGCCTGTGGCACTGCTGAGGTGTTATGGAGGCCCAGGATGCTTCGATAGCGGCCTTAAGCTCATCCAGAGTGTTGGCTCTTGCGTCTCTCAACTTTCTCTTCACAATATCCCACAGATTCTCTATGGGGTTCAGGTCAGGAGAGTTGGCAGGCCAATTGAGCACAGTAATACCATGGTCAGTAAACCATTTACCAGTGGTTTTGGCACTGTGAGCAGGTGCCAGGTCGTGCTGAACAATGAAATCATCTCCATAAAGCTTTTCAGCAGATGGAAGCATGAAGTGCTCCAAAATCTCCTGATAGCTAGCTGCATTGACCCTGCCCTTGATAAAACACAGTGGACCAACACCAGCAGCTGACATGGCACCCCAGACTATCACTGACTGTGGGTACTTGACACTGGACTTTAGGCATTTTGGCATTTCCCTCTCCCCAGTCTTCCTCCAGACTCTGACACCTTGATTTCCGAATGACATGCAAAATTTGCTTTCATCCGAAAAAAAAAGTACTTTGGACCACTGAGCAACAGTCCACTGCTGCTTCTCTGTTGCCCAGGTCAGGCGCTTCTGCCGCTGTTTCTGGTTCAAAAGTGGCTTGACCTGGGGAATGCGGCACCTGTAGCCCATGTCCTTCACATGCCTGGCACGGTGGCTCTGGATGTTTCTACTCCAGACTCAGTCCGCTGCTTCCGCAGGTCCCCCAAGGTCTGGAATCGGTCCTTCTCCACAATCTTCCTCAGGGTCCGGTCACCTCTCCTCGTTGTGCAGCGTTTTTTGCCACACTTTTTCCTTCCCACAGACTTCCCACTGAGGTGCCTTGATACAGCACTCTGGGAACAGCCTATTCGTTCAGAAATTTCTTTCTGTGTCTTACCCTCTCGCTTGAGGGTGTCAATGATGGCCTTCTGGACAGCAGTCAGGTCGGCAGTCTTACCCATGATTGCGGTTTTGAGTAATGAACCAGGCTGGGAGTTTTTAAAAGCCTCAGGAATCTTTTGCGGGTGTAATTTTGATTCAGATGATTAGGTTAATAGCTCGTTTAGAGAACCTTTTCATGATATGCTAATTTATTGAGACAGGAATTTTGGGTTTTCATGAGCTGTATGCCAAAATCATCAGTATTAAACCAATAAAAGACCTGAAATATTTCAGTTGGTGTGCAATGAATCTAAAATATATGAAAGTAAAATTTTTATCATTACATTATGGAAAATAATGAACTTTATCACAATATGCTAATTTTTTGAGAAGGACCTGTATATGGTACCTTACACCAAGACACTGAATACCAATTTTCATGTTATAGCGCCACCAAGTGTTCAATCATCTACATTTGTTTTATCGTGACCGAAGACTGAGCCCATACACATGTGTACCAAGTTTGGTGAAGATATCTCATTTTGATCTTGAGTTATAGCCTTTTTAGTAAATTAGGCTCCGCCCTGAACGTCCATTTTTATGCCCCTTAACGACCGTGAATCGAAATTTCAAATTTTTTTCAATAATTATTGATAATCAGACTCCAGAGAACAATTTGGCACTGGGTTGGTTCTGATCGAACAAAAAACCTAGGACTAGTTCGCAAAAGTAGGTTTTCGACAAAATTCAAAATGGTGGACAAATTTGCATACCGTAAATGAAATCGGAGATGTGCTTTCCAATGATATAAGACACTTGAGTCTACGACATACAGTCTAGGAGTTATGAGCAGTTTTGCGCAATTGATTGCTATAGCGCCACCTATAGGCTAATCTGGCTCATAATTTGATAACCTCTTGATTTTTGTACTACCTTTTGGCCAAGTTTCAAGTCTCTAGCCCTTACAGTTTGGTCTGCATGATGCGTTTTAGGTCTGAATAATAATAATAAAAAACGGCAAAAATACAATAGGGTTTCAGCACTTCGTGCTTGAACCCCTAATAATAATAACAATCATCATCATCAGGGAGAAACACTCACTTTTCTTATTTCTCAATGTCAATGTTGAAGGTCCATGCCATTGTTTCAAATTGTAATATTTATATTAATGTTTAACTTGTTAAACAGTATGTGTACATAAATTACATAAATAAATGACATCTTAGATTTTTCTATGTTGTCAAAATTGCCATCAAGCATCATGAAATGTCACTGGTATTAAAATGGTGGTATCCTGACAGCTCTACATCAACATCCAACAGAAGCCTGATTAACTGTGCAGTTAAATCTATGATCTGTGCTTTATCCTACAGGAACCCAGAAGATTATCAGCCCCATCTCTTCACTGACCATGTCACATCCCCTGAGAGTAACACTGAGGCTCAGGCTCCAGTTTCTCAATTTAAAAGGTACACGTCCACTGGGGTGCAACTACTTTCAGCGAAACAAATAATCTGGAGATTGTCTGTACGGGTGTTTTATAACCCCCACAGATGATTTGCTTATACAATGTGCAGTTGAGTGATTTTCTAAACAAAAGAGGGCAGAAAGGTCAAGCTGTTAGGAGCCCATTAAGACGAGGGGTGACAACATACATGGCGCAAAATAGTCCATGTTTGTTTTTCTATTCACTGAGCCACAATGTGTACTGATCATTCAATAACAAACACAGCTGACTAGACGAGGTGTGACAACAAGTGATTAGGGGAAGTAAACAAAGAATAAACTGCGTTAGCTGATAGTGTTATTTATTTGCACATGCTGTCTGCATTGTTTCAGAATCTGATACACTAAAGGAATTAAGCCAACAAGGTATCACGCAAACACACCAACAAAATTTGTGCTAAAGACAATTTGCATGACGCAATTCCCGCAGTTCACAATATTTATGAAAATTGATGTTGTTTTCCCTCTTTTAATGAATTACTTATGATTCAAATATAAAATAATAATAATAATAATTATATATATATATATATATACACATTTATACTACGGGGCCGTTGAATGCTTGAATGTGATTGGCTGATGAATGTTCTGAGGTGTGCAATTATTTTCTGGGAGATGCACAGCGAACGCCAGCTCTTGATCGCATTACAGTTCCATATCACTTCGCATAGTTAACTGTAATAACGGAAATTACAGGACTAAAAAACAACAATATGACAGACGATTTTCCTAAAGTAAATCTTAATATTTATGGTGAATATAAAACGTTCAACAACTGGGCGGCAGCTGTATTAGACAGTCCAGATGAAAACCAACGAACGGAAGCGGACATCAAAGGCAAGCTTTTCTGTCTCATTACTGAAATCACACATGCTCGCATACGCACTACAGTTTGCACAAAAAGGTGTCAGCGCTGCCCTGACGATTTGATCAGTTAGCCTATATAGTGGAGCAACTTAAAGGCTACACGTGACATTTTTTCACTAGTGAGGTAATAACAGCGCTGTTTAGAGACGCACAGAGTTAGCCTAATTCACACAAGCACTCTCTCTCTCTCTCTCTCTCTCTCTCTCTCTCTCTCTCTCTCTCTCTCTCTCTTGCGCTCTCTTTCTAATAACTTTATTAATAACTGCAGTAGAATGCTATCAACGGCTCAAGCCTTTGTTAACAGCTTTAAAATGACGTTTCGGAACTAGCAAAAGAGCCGTTGGATGAGACGCGGAAGAAATAGTCCTACTCACAATAGCGATTTAAGTACAAAAACCGGACGAATCCCTTTAAATATATCTTCGGATCGATGTTTTGAGGTTTGGTAACCGTAGTATAAGCGGAATAATTGACTCCGGGGCGTTCAATTATTAGAATAATAACGCACACCCGGGTGTGCATTATTGTTCTAATAATTGAACGGCCCGTCGTCAATTATTCCTTTTATATATATATATTATATATATATATATACAGTGGCAAGAAAAAGTACGTGAACCGCTTGCAGAATCTGTGAAAATGTGAATAATTGTAACTAAATAAGAGGGATCATACAAAATGCATGTTATTTTTATTTAGTACTGTCCTGAATAAGATATTTTTACAAAAAAAAAAAATGTTTACATATAGTACACAAGACAAAAACATTGCTGAATTTATTAAAATAACCCCTATCAAAAGTTTATGAATCATTGATTCTCAGTGCTGTGTGTCGTCACCTGGATGATCTGCGGTTGTTTTTTGTTTTTGTTTTGTGATGGTTGTTCTTGAGTCCCTTGTTTTTCCTGAGCAATTAAACTGCCCAATGTTCTTCAGAAAAATCCTCCAGGTCCTGCACATTCTTCAGTTTTCCAGCATCTTATGCATATTTGAACACTCTCCAGCAATGATTGTATGATTTTAAGATCCATGCCGAGGTGTGGTGACGCGACGCAGTGCTCGTTCCCTTCTCAGGGAACAAGGGTTATAGACATAACCCGAGCCGTTCCCTTTCGAGGGAACTCTCACTGCGTCGGAACGACACTTTGGGGAACGAGTACCCACTAGCCCACACCGAGGGTATCGCCTGCCCTAGTGTGAAGCCGGAGACCGGGCACAACTAGGACTGGAGCACCCTAGCGCCAGGCGCCGTAGGGAGATGCAGGCTATAAAACCTGATAAAGGTGTGTGGGGTAGCCCACCCAGCCGCCTCGCAGATATCCTGCATGGGGAGCCCAGAAAGGAGGGCCACCGAAGAGGCCATGCCTCTGGTGGAATGAGCCCTCACGGCCATAGGCGAAGGCAAATTGCGCACCTGATAAGCCATGGTTATTGCCTGGACAATCCAGTTACTGATTGTCTGGGTAGATGCAGGCAACCCTTTCTTGGGTGAACCAAAACACACCAAAAGCTGTTGAGATCTCCTCCACTGCGCAGACTTCTCCAGATACACTCTGAGAGCCCTAACTGGGCAGAGCAGGTGAAGTCTCCCTTCTTCCGCCGTCACGTGAGGCGGAGGATGAAATGCCTGAAGAACCAAAGACCTGGCCACCCTTGATGGAACCTTGGGCACATAGCCCGGCCTAGGGGGTAAGATGGCTTTAACTCCCCCATCATCTCCAGGCAGTTTATGTGCCAGGAGGAATGACGGCCCTCCCATGGGCCCCTCGCAAAGCGGCTGTCCATGACCGCGCCCCAACCAGTGAGGGAGGCGTCTGTTGAAACGGATTTCCGGCAATAGGACGCTCCCAACACTGGCCCCTGGGACAGAAACTAATGTTTCTTCCATATGACTAGGAGGCTGGCGTCGGGTGTTACACGAGCCTCGTCCCCAACCCCCTGAAGCGGATGACCGGCAGGAAGTGGTTGGGAACGATTCTCTGTGTGCGGACGCGCAAGCTGCCCAGCCGCAGGTCTTTCCAGAGGCGGCTGGAGCAGCATGCGTTTGCGGGAAATCGATGTGGCCCGAAGCATCATAGACGGCGGGATTACCACATCGATTTCCCCAGAGCGCCGCAGAGGAAGCAACCTCGGTTGCCCCTCTGCGGGGGGGACTGCTCTTGGAAGTCCAGCCAAAGCTAGGACTTCTTCCCAGCAGCCTTTCACGCCTGGAGTACGTTCCTCAGATCGCCTCTAGGAGCGGAAGACTGCTGGTGAGAACGCCGCCTCTGTTGCCAAGCTCCCGGAGGAGGGGCTCTAGAGGCGACGCTCTCCTTCTGCACCTGCCCCCTAGGGGCCGCCTTCCCAGGCTCTGAGCGGCGAGGGAGGTACTGGCGGAAGGCTGCTGACTGCCTCTTCGCCTCCTGGTATTTGGCGACGACGGTCTCAACCGCGTCCCCAAATAGGCCAGAAGGCGAAATCGGGGAGTCCAGGAGGAAGGTTTTATCCTTCTCCCCGACAGATTCAGCCAGAGATGTCTCTCCACAGTCACCATAGAAGCCATGGACCGGCCGATAGCACGGGCCGTCTCCCTGGTGATGCGGAGAGACAAATCTGCAGCCCTCCGTAGTTCCAGCACATCCTCCGGAGAGGGACTCATCGAGCTCTTTCAGGAGGTCAGCCTGGTAGGCCTGCAAGATAGATAACGTGTGCAGGGAACTACCAGCCCGCCCAGCCGCCATATAAGCTTTGCCCACCAACGATGAGGTGTCCCGACAGGGTTTGGTGGGCAGCGCCGGGGTCTTTAGGGACGACGCAGAATCGGGTGAAAGATAGCTCGCAAGAGCTTCCTCCACCCGAGGCATCATCCCATAGCCCGCCTCTCGTGCCCCCAGAACATTGGAATAATCCAATACTGGAGGATTGGAAACAAGAGAGGAATAGGGCTTCCTCCAAGATCCGGGAAGAATGGTAAGCCCCGGCGAGGTGTTTGGACCCAGAGAGAAAGAAACCGGTCGTCCAGCCTACTGGGTGGCTGAATTTCTGGCACTTCCTGTGGCCAATTGATGTTCAACTTGGCCACCGCACAAGTCAACACCTCAATCAGCTCCTCTTGGGCGGGTGGATGAAGCAATGAAACACTTTCTGCTTCTCCACCTGCCCCGATGCCAAACTCATCCGGCTCCTCGGAACCGGAGAGAATAAGCATCGGACCTTCGACCCCGGGGGAAGAAGCCGCAGCGCGGGCTTCCATACGGGGAGGAAGATCCTCAGAACTGTCAGACGAGGATTGGGAAAGTGCCGCAGCAGTCACAAATCCCGCTGACAAGTCCCTTTGATCCCCATGATCTGCGACGCCGAGCCGCCTCAGCGACCGCAGGTCCAGAACCATGGGGCTCACGAGGCTGGCCGGCCTCATCGAACACAGCCAGCCGAGAGCGGAGCAGTCTGAGTGTGAGCAGCTCACAATGTTGAGAGCCGCCCGAGCATGCTCAACACCCAGACACTGCACACAAAGCAGGTGTGTATCCGAGCCCGATATGTAGCGGGGACACGGATACACACACTGCTTAAACTCTCTCACATTCCTTTCCATCATTCACACACTTTTGCAACTTGACAAACAACAGTAAATAGACAGTTTCAACAGAGAGCGCTATGCTGAAGAGCAATAACTGCCGTTTCAATGCGCCGGCTCCCCTTTTATACTTCCGGGTATGCCATCACAGTGACGTCATCACGCACGCCAATCGGATTGGTTTAGTTTCTATTCAGACTTCAGATTCGCTGATGCTTAGGGAGCATCCCCAAAGTGTCGTTCCGACGCAGTGAGAGTTCCCTCGAAAGGGAACTGTAGAATGTGCAGGACCTGGAGGATTTTTCTGAAGAACTTTGGGCAGTTTAACTGCTCAGGAAAAACAAGGGACTCAAGAACAACCATCACAAAAAACAAAAACAAAAAACAGCCGTGGATCATCCAGGGAACGACACACAGCACTGAGAATCAATGATTCATAAACTTTTGATCAGGGTCATTTTAATAAATTCAGCAATTTGTTTTGTCTTGTGGACTATAAGTAAATGTTTTTTATGTAAAATATCTTATAAATAAATGCTAAATAAAAAATAACATGCATTTTGTATGATCCCTCTTATTTAGTAAAAATTATTCACATTTTCACAGATTTTGCAAGCGGTTCACATACTTTTTCTTGCCACTGTATATATATATATATTTTTTAAAAACGTTATTGAAATTTGTATGGGGTACCATTTCAGTGATTAGCGCCTGGTTAAACTGCTGTGTAAAACAAATAAAATAAAACAAAACAAAATGAAGCAAAATAAAAAATTGAACAAGAAGTGTTTGTGCTGAATATTAAAGTGACACTCTGATTTCGCACTCAGTGTGTGCGCATTTCAATAGATATGGGTGTGAATGCATCTGCTTGTGCGAAATTTATACAACTGAATCCTGACACCACTGTTATTTACCTCGTATGTTATTGCGCTCTGCGTGAATCTACATTTGTCTGCCAAAAAGGCGACTGAAGTTCATGCTGTAATCAGCGTTGGCTCAAAGAATTGGCAAAGCACCGCTAAACTGACAACATGACTCATATAATCACTAAGCAGAGTAAAGAACAACCTTTATCCAAGAAAGCTTCTCCACCATGTTTTGATATGTGCTTGCGATTTGTCACACCTTATGATTTACAAAGACAAAGCCTATTGATCATAATGCGAACGCGGCTGTTTAAATGACAAGAACATGCAGGTTTGACACAGCCGGTGTGTTTTTATAGAGAGTGGGGAACCTTGAGTAATTATGCATTACTCACGGCTAACTTCCAGGTGTAGGAAAACACAGTTACTCCACGTAAACCGTGGAATATCAATAAATAATCTCACTGTACACAACTGTCTCTGCTTTCCTTATGCATGACCTATTTATCTCTGTCTATATCAACAGAACAAATCATTATATGTTATATATATCATTAAACTATCTTCACTAAGACATTATTTCATAACCTAAGCATATCCAAGGCTGTAAAATGCATTAAAACAGAAAGGAACTGGCTATGCAGGTAAAGGGTTATCCATCTGAGAGGGGCCCTGGGAATAAAGTTCATGCTCTCCCAATAAAAGCAAATTTACTGGCCCCATGTCCCTCTAAAAGTAATAGGAATGAGACATAACTTAAGAGGAGAGAGAAAGAAAGCGTTTCTGAGCTTTCATTCATATTTACAGTTCTGTGTCTAAACGTGCACCCGCTGTAGCTCACATGGACCGAAAATCTGAATGCTTTGACTGCCAGACTTTGTTCATGGAAAATCTTGAAGAGAGGGTGCAGGGCAGGGCATAGAGTCAATAGAAAAGGGTAGAATACTGATAGAGGGAGAGTCTGGATATACATATTATAAAGTATAGAAAAGTATAAAATAATATAAAATACTACTTTGCATTTTGTGAGGGTGCATTACATGTCAGTGATATTTAAAGGGTTATGAAATGGCATCAGTAACTGTCCACCACTAAACATGTCAAAACACCCACCAGGTCAAGTCTCCAAAAAATGTAAAACTTCTTAATAATTTATAGCAACCAATCAGTTGCATTAAGATTGCATATTTCCATTATTTCCTATGCATATACTGTTACGTCTACATACATTTTTTTTTATGTAAACAATGTACAGTTTGACATCATAAAATGTCATAAATGATCTCATGCACTCATTCAAACAATACAGGTACAGTCAAAGACAATATAAATATATGAACCAATTCCATATCATAACAATTATACATCCACATACACACACCTGGTTTGCTATCTTTGTAGGGACTCTCCATAGACGCAATGGTTTTTATACTGCACAAACTGTGTATTCAATCCCCTTACACTAACCCTACCCATTACAAAAAACTTTATTCATTTTTACATTTTCAAAAAAACTCATTCTGCATGATTTATACGCTCGTTTCCTCGTGGGGAAATCAATTTAGGTCCCCATGAGTTAGTGCGCATTCAGGTTGAAGTCCCCACTGTGATAGAAAAACATGAACACACACACACACACACACACACACACACACACACACACACACACACACACACACACACACACACACACACACACACACACACACACACACACACACACACACACACACACACACACACACACACACACACACTTTCACCATGGGGACCAAAAAATGTCCATTTTTTGTGTACATTTTGTCCTGATAACGTAGGGTTTACCTGGACCACACACACACACATACACACACTTATATATTCTAAATATAAGATATTTCACAGGACAAAATTTTTTACCCTTTATATTTGTGTAGTTGGGTTTTATAGTCTATAAAATTGTTTAGAACCAACCTTCACGCATCCTTGCTGTGGTTAACTGAAATGCAAATATTTTTGTCTGTGATGACCTAATATCAGCTGGCATATATTAACGGACCATTAAAATAAAGATAAACAGGCAGTCCACTGGCAGGACGGTGTGGTCTGCTGATGTAATTGAGTGGTAGAGGTTAATATGCCGTCATATGGGGTGCTGGGGAGGTATGCTGACCCACACTGCTTGCCCTCAGACTGAAAAAGAAGTTCTGACGAAAGGTCAGGCTCAAGTTTCAGACTGCACCTCCGCCATAGAGTATACCAGGTTAAAGGTCATATACCAAGAGACTCATATTAAAGCTCCAATCTTCAGTCAATCAACACTTAGTTAAAAGAGCTCCATAACAAGCCAGAGATTTAGATCTTGACCGAGCCTGTATGTGTTCACATGGTGAGCTAGTTTTCTGAAGTTGTTTTCAGGCTACAATAACAAGTGCATATTTGGTCAGGTCAGCAGATAATTTGTACACAATGGAATATGTAAATGTTGAATAAAAATGATGTGAAAAGAAGAATTAACACAAACTACATTAAAATGCTGATAATGTCATCCTAGTGATATTTGCCGGTTTAGATAAGAATACAAAATTAAACGGGTAATTAAAAGTTAAAACAGGTAATAAAGTCACATAGTTAGATATAAAACCACAATCATATGATATAAAGTTGCTATCACAAGAAATCAAAAATTAAAAATAGTCACAATTCCTTTATTTTTTTACTCTGAGGTGGAAAACTGGCTTTCATAGATATATAGTGACCAGTTCTAAAGGTAATTTGTCCCATTAGATTAAAAATGTCTGTAAGAAAAAATCTGAGCTGTTTTTACAAGTTCTGTAACTCAATGAGCCAACTCAGAACCCTATACAAGCAGCTGCTTGTTACTTTCATAACTTTACAATTAGATTAATGTCCATAACAACACACCACAGTGACATGGTTCTGAAAGACCAAATACATCTTCAAAAGAATCAAGTACTGTATATAACATCAAGACTAAACAGCAGAACTTTAATCAAAGACTACAGATCAGAATTTATGAGAGCCCTTTGTTAAATCCTTGATGAAATGGAGAGCTTTCTATAACTGAAGCACTTGAATAGCTTTCAGAAGTATTATGGTAGTCGTTACTCAAAAAAAGGACAAGGGGCCCCCATTTGGATGTGCTCCTTCAGACAATGCTGAGGCGTCTGGGATGTCTCCAGCACCCATAACCCAACAGCCCAGCCTTGAGCGAACAATGTTCTGGACTTTTTTAAGATCAGTTTGATCCACCATTTAGCAAGTCAGTTAAAACAGAAATTGTTCCATTTCATTTTATTCAAGAAAAACATTCTATTTCAGACAGCCGAGAGAACGTTAAACAGGCATGACAAGGCCTTGATGGTAATATTAATCTTTTCAAACAGTAAAAAAGGGATGCTATAAACAACCTTGAAGAAACGTACAGTTTAAGCGCTTACTTTTAAAGAATTCGGTTGATGTTTCATGGGAAACCAGCAGCATAACTGCACTGTATACATTAGACTGTCTCTTCATGCTAAAATCACAGTACAGAACTCATGTCTACAGTAATGATATTTTGATAAGGATAATCTTAGCAGCTCTTCCAGCATGATTAATGTGCACCACTTAAACTGAAAGCAGCTCCTTCGCAGAGAGGCTAGTGATGGCAGATAGACATATAGCCTAACTAAAAACAAGAATCAGAAATGGTGCAAAACTGTTGGGGGTTGTAATTTACAAGGCCTTTAATTGAAAAAAATTACAGCACATTCAACACATGCTATACCAGTTAAAGGTAAAGGATGTAATTTCGGGTGCACTAGTGGCACCACGTAATTACAAAAATAAAGCATATTCTCAAACAATCTTGCAAACGCCTTTCGTACATCGTGCCTCACCCAGATCGCAAGTGCAAAAAGATAGTCTTAAAAATGCAAACAGGTATCTTATAATCAGGGTTGTCTTATATTCAGAACAATACGGTAATAGTAGTCAATGAACAGTTAAAGGGGTACTTCAGCGCTGGGAAGATGAATGTGTATTTAAACTGGGTCATTTATGTAGTAGAAATGTGAAATTATTTTTGAATTTAGTGCCTTCTAGACTGAGAAAAGACAGAAAATGTATTTTTTTTGTCTCATGTGGATGAAAGACAACAACTCCCAGAATGCACTTGCTTCACTACCCAACGAGGCCACTCCCAAAGCCACGGCTACTGGTTATCACTTGCGGCACTGCCGTTTTGTTTTTCATAGTAATACAATCATTTCGTTCAGTTAGAGAATAAACCCTACAATTAAAAACTGAATGTGTCTTTTCAATAAAGTGTGAGTGAGCCGAACGAAAGTCACGGCACAGATGCAGCAGGAGTCAGATTTAATTCGAGCTGAGGTAAGCGCAGCAGTCATTCTCGGCGCATGTCCAGTCTGGCTCGTTTTCAGATCGCATATGGAAGCTTAACTTTCATAAGAATTAATTGAAAAGTTGAAACACTCGCTTTGCTCCGTTATTAATGACCGATCCGAGCGGCCGTGCACATATACATTCTGTGAGTGAGATCACTGTGAGTGTGGACGGGTTGAAAACATGCGGAACTAGCTCCTTCTACTGGCTGTAGTCTTTAGCCTCTGGCCAAAAAATTATGATATTTGCGTCATCTGTGGATTTTTTCCAGAAATAAATGTATTATTCTCTCGTCTCAGGGGGATATGAGGGGGGAAAGTATCATAATTTGAATATATTACCAAGTTTCTACTGATACAAAGCTTAATGCTAAATCGCTGAAGTAACCCTTTAAAGTCCCTGTAAAGGCAATTCTGAGATTTGTTTCTAAACACATTATAAATGTTAGAAATGTATTGCTGAAACACATTACAAAGACTGTGAACTATGAAGTACTGAATTCAGAAGTTAGACCGTTAAACAGTTTTTCACCGTTGCTGTGTTCAGGATTTTCTGGGCGGGGCTAAAACGGTGGCTCGATGACGCACCGAGCCTGACTCCTCCCCTAACACGATCATAACTAGAGCACATTCGCATCAGTTCGATCGCGAGTTACTGTTAGAACTGTTAGTTACTATAGTCAACAACTTGCATAACAGCTTACAAAACAAAAACGATGAAGAGGTGGATTAATTTTGTGAACAGCACCCTTGATGGAGAGAGCTGAGGATCATCACCGACACCTACCTCTGCAGTGACTTTACACCGGATCGTTTTACAAACTTTCACCGGAGACAACTGGGATTCACTGATAATCCGCTGCAGAACCGACTATCCCCCGCCCAGGCCGTCATCCTCCCGTCCCACCGACATCTGGTGCGTCGTGATCATAGACGCTCGTGATCAGTGAGTGTTGTCTTGTGTGCTACTGCCGCTTTCCCGCGAGTGGGCGTGGTTTCGGCGCCGACAGCGGACACACCCCCAGCGTTTGAGAGCAGAGAATGCTGCTCATTTTTTCAGGTTTTAGATAAGCTATTTTATGTACTTCCCGGATTTTTTTATGATTCAAATTTGGCTGGGTGGTTAATAACACATTTATCTGTGGTGTGAGAAACTCAGAACACATGTTTAGTTTTGACTTTACAGGGACTTTAAGAGAAAATATTTTAACATAAAAATCTTACATACTTCACCTTTAAGGTTTTAAGCTACAGTGTATGGGAGCCTGTACGATAAGAAGTCACAATTGTGAGATAGTAATAAAAAAATAAAAATGAAAAGACAAGTAACTGTGAGATAAAGTTTAAAATAAGAAATAAAATGACAATTGTGAGGTAAAAAAATCACAGTTGTGGGAAAGTAAACTGCAATTGTGAGAAACAAAACTGAGAACGCCAGTAAATTCTGAGCTATTAAAGAGCAACCAGTGATCAAATTGCTTCAAGGAAGCAGAGGGAATGTTGATTGATGAGTGACTTATCTCCCTTAAAAGTTTGTTCTAGTCTATTAAATTCTTCCTACTGTGCTTCTCAACAACACCCCAGCATCAACAGCATCAGCGGACGAGAGAGCGAGCGAGTGAGTGAGGTGTGATGCTGTGACCTCTGTCCTACAGGATGGCTGACATTTGGGCCAGAACAACAGTGGCCATTGTTTCTCCTTTCAAGGTTCAGGCCCATTCCTCATCCATTGGTGTTCGATTACCTCCTTTCCAGGTGGTCCCCATAAAATAGGCAACGTTAAAAGTGAGGGGCAGTGAAAAGGGGGAAGAAAACATATTGCATTTATTAAAAAGTCTATGAATAAGGTCTTCAGTGTGAGTAATCATGATGTGCAGCTGTGGTGAGCATCTGAGACGTGCAAGACACAACAGAGGACTGTATGTAGACGCTTGCCCCTACCTGCTGTTTTAAGACCAGCTTACCTTATTCAAGCCCTTCCGTTTGCAAAAGATAAAGACGAGTTAACCTCACACAACTGAATCAAAGCCAAATCCACCCTCATCAAACAAACAACCGTCTAACAACCTCATCTGCCATAAAGGGCTCATGGGACTCCATTGAGGTCAAACTCTTAAAAGTTTTGATCAGCCAAAGATGAAAATCTGTCATCATTTATTCACCCTTATGTTGTTCAAGACCTGTATGACTTTCTGTCTTCTGTGGAACATAAAAGATGATATTTTGAAAAATGTTTCAACTGTTTGTGTCCATACAGTGAAAGTCAATTTAGTCCAACAACTAAGCTGCAATTGTGAGACATGAAGTCATAATTATGAGAGAAAGTCACAATTGTAAGATATTAAGTCGCATATATGAGAAATAAAGACACAATTGTAAGATGTAGTCACAATTATAGAACGATTAAGTTTATACTACAGGAAATAAAGTCAAATTTGTGAGGCATGAATTTGCAATTATGAGAAATAAAGTCACAACTGTAAGGTATTAAGACACAATACCAATATTACACATTATTCAGATCGGAAATAAAGTCGCATTTCTGAGACATGAAGTCAAGTTTGTGAGATATTAAGTCCCAAATACAAGAAAAATCGCAATATCAAGCTGCAATTACAATGACAGTCAGCGTGGCCCAAAACAAAACTGGACACCTTTAATTTTCATTGTATGGACAATAAAGCACTTTTTTTTTAAATCACTTCTTTTGTGTTTTATAGAAGAAAGTGTTAGATGTTTAGAATGACATTAGGACATTGGAATAATTTCACAATGAAAATGAGACTGTGAGACTTTTTGAACAAATTAATAACTGGTTATCTTACCACTAAACCACTAGCTTTCGCAATGTTAAAATAGATAACTTGTTTTTGTTTTACTGTTTGGACCACATTCTTTCCTTTTTTTTGCCTCATTTTGCCAAATCTTGTAATAATTTCTTTAATGAGCTCATTGTTTCTACATGATGTTATCTATGTAGAAACATGCATTTTCTGTAAAGCTGCTTTGAAACAATATGTATTGTGAAATGCACTATACAAATACATGTGAATTGATTGTGAATCCCTTTTCCCCTGTCTATTCATTGACCTTTTGCCCTTCAGACATCAATACCCCTCCCCACTTTCTCTCATATTTCCTCTCTTCCCCACTACAAGGCCAGCTCAATACCAGCTGTGGCTAGTTCAGCTTTCAGTCTATGCATTGACACCAGACCTCCAAACATACCTCTGCTCTGGAGTTCATTAAAGGAAGAGTTTCATTAGAGTCCCAGCCACAACATGTCACCATGGACACTCTTGCCCCACACCCTCTTTACCAGGTACCTCTCACCAACTCACACTTTGATATTTCTCCGAGAAAAAAAAGGAAGCACATAAAGGAGAAAGAGAGCAAAGAAGACAGACAGCGCACTGAGCCTTTCCCCCTTGATGGAAGCTGACAGGATGACTTTCTTTGATGATGACACTAATGATTACCAACAGGCCCACATATGGCTCAAAGGGATCTCTGTGCACCTCAATGCAGGCAGCGCAATGACGACAGCAAGCTCAAAACTAGCCGTTCTGCCGTCTGTACGAGGCTTAGAGGCACACAGGCGGGTTTGTGGACTTTAATCAATATTAATGTGATTTGGAGCACGGCCAGCCACGTCAAACGGTCAGGGGTTCATTCTTTGATTTGGACGGAGACTATCCACAGTACTGAGAAATGCTATCTGCAGCACTTTGAGATTCGCATCAGTACTGTAAATAAAAACCACGCGACTGTTTACTTATAACATAATATGAGAAGATGCTAGTGAGGTCAAAAACAACGTACTCAATTTGCACTAAATTGAAAGTATTACAGGGATCTAAAAACCATATGCTATCATAAATCTATAAAATAAATATCTATGCTCCAATGCTAAATGGCTACAGTAGGTGTTGAAGCCTGCAGCATGGAAATATGGTAAGATTAAAAGAGAAACACAAAGGCAGTGTATTAATGTACTGTCTGAAATCTGAGTGGGCTGAAACAGAAACATGTGGTGAGCCTAGTTGTACATTTTAGCACAAACAGGTGCTGGCTGATTTTAATGAAGATAGACATACAAATGCTACAGTCCCTACAACCTTAAACAAGACACATGCAAGCAACATGGACAATATCTTCATTTGTCTTTGCTAACCTAGAATTGACCTGCTGAAGTCTCCGAACCTCTCTCTCTCTCTTACCGTAAAACTATAAATCAGAAATTTACAGAACACTCTTTAATTACCATACCTCTCAGTAGTTATTGATACACATCTGCAATGAATGATTAGAATTGCAGTGTAGCTTTCATTGTAGTTTTTCCATCTCAATTCTAATATAAAACTTGTTTGAGACAACAGTGACAAATTAAATTGCAATGAAAATATGACGAATTGATTATAGAATTTAATATATATATATATATATATATATATTAGGGGTGGCACGGTTCACAAAACCCACGGTTCGGTTCGGTTCGTATCACGGTTTTAGGGTCACGGTTTTCGGTTCTGTACGGTTCTTGTTGTTGTTTTTTTTATAATCATTAACACTCCAGAAATTTACTTCAGCATATAGTATATATGGCTTAATCATCCACAATTTAGGATACAGTCCGACACATTGGCGTAACATTTTTCATGTTAATCATATCAATTTTGATCAGAACAATGCACTGTGGCTTTAATTCAGCTGACCTGATTAACAAATTTCACCATGAAGTGTCCCGTGTGTTTCACAATCACCATATGACATCCAAAAATACACGAAAACACAACACTGCCAGAAGTTTTTGCCCAAACTTCAAAGGCATGTTTAAATTATTAGAACTAGAAGCATATCTTAACTTTTAAATGTTACATTTATCATGTGAACTACTTATATACAACATATGAATGTGTGTATGAGACAGAGGGGAACACGGTCGCATTTGCAGCAGATATATTTTGCCCGTCATAAATCAAAGCACGAGACAGACATGGATCGGAGGAGAACACCGGAAAATGTGACAGAATGGACTAATATTTGCCTGTATTTGCAATCCACGAGCCGCGGTTCAGCTGCACGACTCGCGAGACAAACGGGCACGCGCGGCGCGGCTCCTGCTCTCCGCACTGCATCTGCCCCGCTATATGATGCTAGCGCATCCTCCAACTCCGGGCAGCCTTCCTTATCTCTCCCACTTTCATTTCTACATGTGACGTGACCTGCAGCACTCCACTTTTACTTTACTGTATGTCCACACACCCCTCTTATTTCGCGCGCTGTCTGAGGTAACATACGGGCACGAGGATACATTGCGCATGCGCAAACCGTGCGACGCACACACTCCGAACCGACACAAGCGAACCGAACGGTTCGTTTTTTTTCCATGTACCGTGCCACCCCTAATATATATACTGTATGTAATAATTCACGCAAAAAACAAGATGCACACGTGTGGCCAATTTCACATGCATAAAACCAAATCCACGTGCACAAAATAAAATGATATATTCATAAAATACATTTCACAAATGCAAAACACAATTCATAGATTTACAACTGTGCACAAAAACTTTTGAATGTTTAAAATGTACAAGTTCATCCTTGAATGTGAATGTGCAAATCGTCATTCACGTGTGAATTGCTTTGGAATTGTGTGTGTGTGTTTTTGAGACTTTCCTGGCAGCGCTCTCCTCCCACCTGGATCATTCGTACTCTTTAGCCAATCAGATTTAACCTTATCAAATCGCATAAGGGCGGGCCTACCTGGGTGTTACGTCATCAGCGTTCGACCACAGTTAGAGCTAAGCAGAGAGGTATGTGTAGTTTGATTGGTTCATTTCTGTGTTTACTGAAACTAAGTTAGAGATCAGTAGAAGTGATAGTTTATTAAATATTAACAGATGTAAACAACTGTGGAAATCAGATGTCCCATATGAAGAGGAAAATGATGCTTGTTTTGTTGTATTTTAGCTGCAGATACAGAGCCCCTCAGACAGCTCTCTGTTACGATCTCGCAAATGACTGCAAAGCAATCATCTGGGTGGCCAATAGCTCCCACTTAGCACTGGCCTCATCGAGATTGATTTTTACATAGTGAGAAGCATTCATTTTACTTTTTTTATTCTGATCAGACAAAGGCATACTGATCACAGAGATGCAATTAACATCATGCAACTAAGATTACTCAGTAAACTATATAAAATTATTTTACCATCACTTAATCTTTTGCTTCCTGCTCTTCCTCTGCCCGCACCTCTTGTAACTACATGCTGCTGACTGCTTTAAATATCAAACCAAAATCTGACGTGTTCTGACAGAGAAAGGGCTGGTGATCACTAGATTGAACACATTTAATTTGTTAACATTCCACCTGATGTATTGTACTTAAACATTTATCTACTTTAAAATAAAAGAAGACACTGACTGGAACACTACCAACATCCCTGACCAGCCATGCAATGACATTGTGCTTCCAGTGCCGTGTGACTGAAGAACTAACCCAGCTTCAAACTGTTAGTCAGCCAATCTCACAACTATAGAAGAGACACACGTGTATGTATATTTCTCTGTGGTAAATGTTGTGCTTCTTCATACTTTAGATTGTCAGTTCATCATTTAGTCACCCTCAAGTTGTTCCAAACCTGTATAGACTTCTTTTTTAGTCTATATTCTATGGTAGTCAATAGTTGCTCTCTCTGCTTGGTGACAAACATTCTTCCAAATATCTTCCTTTGTGTTCAGCAGAACAAAGAAGTCTATACAGGTTTGGAACAATTTGAGGGTGACTAAATGGACAACATTTTAAATTTCCATCTCTTTAATCATGGCCAAGTCATTTCATATAGGTTTTATTCCCAAAGGATTCAGAAACGTTCAAATTAATAAAACATATATCAACTGTAGCAAATGTCTTTGAAACTTTTAATTCTGACATAAAACAAGAAAGTTTAATAATGCATAGCAGGGCTTAATTCCTTGCGTGTACATTAATACAGTAACAATGCATGACTTTCAACCTCTTGTTGAAACAACAGTCAAAATAGATTGAAAGAGTTACAGTAGGAATGATAAGGTCAAGGTACTGGTTGTCTCTGCAACTTCATACATGATCTGTCTTGGGAATATGAAACAATAAAACTGCATATACAGGTCCTTCTCAATAAATTAGCATATTGTGATAAAGTTCATTATTTTCCATAATGTAATGATAAAAATTTAACTTTCATATATTTTAGATTCATTGCACACCAACTGAAATATTTCAGGTCTTTTATTGTTTTAATACTGATGATTTTGGCATACAGCTCATGAAAACCCAAAATTCCTATCTCAATAAATTAGCATATTTTATCCGACCAATAAAAGAAAAGTGTTTTTAATACAAAAAAAGTCAACCTTAAAATAATTATGTTCAGTTATGCACTCAATACTTGGTCGGGAATCCTTTTGCAGAAATGACTGCTTCAATGCGGCGTGGCATGGAGGCAATCAGCCTGTGGCACTGCTGAGGTGTTATGGAGGCCCAGGATGCTTCGATAGCGGCCTTAAGCTCATCCAGAGTGTTGGGTCTTGCGTCTCTCAACTTTCTCTTCACAATATCCCACAGATTCTCTATGGGGTTTAGGTCAGGAGAGTTGGCAGGTCAATTGAGCACAGTAATACCATGGTCAGTAAACCATTTACCAGTGGTTTTGGCACTGTGAGCAGGTGCCAGGTCGTGCTGAAAAATGAAATCATCTCCATAAAGCTTTTCAGCAGATGGAAGCATGAAGTGCTCCAAAATCTCCTGATAGCTAGCTGAATTGACCCTACCCTTGATAAAACACAGTGGACCAACACCAGCAGCTGACATGGCACCCCAGACTATCACTGACTGTGGGTACTTGACACTGGACACTGGACTTCAGGCATTTTGGCATTTCCTTCTCCCCAGTCTTCCTCCAGACTCTGACACCTTGATTTCCGAATGACATGCAACATTTGCTTTCATCCGAAAAAAGTACTTTGGACCGCTGAGCAACAGTCCACTGCTGCTTCTCTGTAGCCCAGGTCAGGCGCTTCTGCCGCTGTTTCTGGGTCAAAAGTGGCTTGACCTGGGGAATGCGGCACCTGTAGCTCATTTCCTTCACACGCCTGTGCACGGTGGCTCTGGATGTTTCTACTCCAGACTCAGTCCACTGCTTCCGCAGGTCCCCCAAGGTCTGGAATCGGTCCTTCTCCACAATCTTCCTCAGGGTCCGGTCACCTCTTCTCGTTGTGCAGCGTTTTTTGCCACACTTTTTCCTTCCCACAGACTTCCCACTGAGGTGCCTTGATACAGCACTCTGGGAACAGCCTATTCGTTCAGAAATGTCTTTCTGTGTCTTACCCTCTTGCTTGAGGGTGTCAATGATGGCCTTCTGGACAGCAGTCAGGTCAGCAGTCTTACCCATGATTGCAGTTTTGAGTAATGAACCAGGCTGGGAAAAGCCTCAGGAATATTTTGCAGGTGTAATTTTGATTCAGATGATTAGGTTAATAGCTTGTTTAGAGAACCTTTTCATGATATGCTAATTTATTGAGATAGGAATTTTGGGTTTTCATGAGCTGTATGCCAAAATCATCAGTATTAAAACAATAAAAGACCTGAAATATTTCAGTTGGTGTGCAATGAATCTAAAATATATGAAAGTTTAATTTTTATCATTACATTATGGAAAATAATGAACTTTATCACAATATGCTAATTTATTGAGAAGGACCTGTATATGCAGGTTAAAGTTAAAACAAAGCATAGATGGTCTCTAATGTATGCACTTCATTGCATAAATGATCATCATCAGTTTAATGTGTGGTGCACATGACATGCAGGTACAAACACACTACTGTGACTGCTCTTTCCTAATATAATTAAATAATAGTACAAGACCATGTGTAATATATCCAAAAACTTTATATTTTTCAAAATTGTCTATTTATGTACACAATCTCTCATCATTCAATGTTATGCTTTCTATGGAGTTTATGAATCTACAATCCTAACATTGTATGGTATGCACATGACTAATTCTTTATGAAGTAAACATAAGAATCCATCGATACTTAAAATGTTTATTTTCACACAGCAGTTAATAAACTATCGCTTCTACTGATCTCTAACTTAGTTTCAGTAAACACAGAAATGAACCGATCAAACTACACATACCTCTCTGCTTAGCTCTAACTGTGGTCGAACGCTGATGACGTAACACCCAGGTAGGCCCGCCCTTACGCCGTTATGATTGGGCGATTGATAAGGTTAAATCTGATTGGCTAAAGAGTACGAATGATCCAGGTGGGAGGAGAGCGCTGCCAGGAAAGTCTCAAAAACACACACACAATTCCAAAGCAATTCACACATGAATGACGATTTGCACATTCACATTCAAGGATGAACATGTACATTTTAAACATTCAAAAGTTGTAAATCTACGAATTGTGTTTGCACTTGTGAAATGTAATTTATGAATATATCATTTTATTTTGCGCACATGAATTTTTTTTTGTGCACGTGGATTTGGTTTTATGCATGTTAAATTGGCCACACATGTGTGCATCTTGTTTTTTGCGTGAATTATTAATGAGTCTATTCTGTCTCCATACCTGTTAGTGGATGGGATATATTAGACAGCAAGTGAACATTTTGTCCTCAAATTTGAAGTGTTAGAAGCAGTAAAAATGGGCAAGCGTAAGGATTTGAGCGAGTTTGACAAGGACCAAAGTGTGATGGCTAGACGACTGGGTCAGAGCATCTCCAAAACTGCAGCTCTTGTGAGGTGTTCCCGTCTGCAGTGGTCAGTATCTATCAAAAGTGGTCCAACGAAGGAACAACGGTGAACCGGCGACAGGGTCATGGGCAGGGCCGTTTGAAGGAATTTGGGGGCCCCAAGAAAAATGGACATGGAGGCCCCCCCAATACCCCCGCACGCACGCACGCACGCAAAGCCTACAGGAATCACAGCATAGCCATGCAGTTTAAGTTCACCCACACTTTATATAAATAAAAAAGGTTTACAGTGCAAATACTGTTGTTGCATATACTGTGCATAAATAAAAAATGTTTACAGTGCAAATACTGCTGTTGCATATAATGTGCATAAAATTTGAACATTTTCAACAATTGAACATTTGCAAAAAAACACCACTGTACCATAAAAAAATGTTTGTAAACCTTTAAGAAACCATTTTTAAAACATCCGTAAACATTACATAGATAGACGGACCAGATATTCCTAACACTTAGTTAAGGGTTACTAGTTGGTTTGTAAACTGTCTATAAACATTATTTGGATGGTTATTATAAAGTTGCAACAGATGACTATAATACCTTGTTAAATAGTTAATAAACAGTACCAGTAAAACATGTGGGTTGTCCTGATACTGTACTTCAAAATGCAATGTTGGGCAGTAGCTACTAGCTTAACTACATTTTCAGTAGCTCAGTTACTTTTAAAACAGTGTAGCTTTTTCAGTAGCTAACTACTTTATCCAGCAAGTACCGGTGTAGCGCGACCAAAAGCTACATTGCGTTTTGGGTTCTGACAAGAACGAGCGATGTCTTTCATAGAGCAAATAACTTTCAGCTGCATTTCCTTTCCCTGTGTCTCTCACTCACGCATCTCTCTCACAGCGCGGGCGCGCACACACACACACACACACACACACACACACACACACACACACACACACACACACACACACACACACACACACACACACACACACACACACACACACACACACACACACACACACACACACACACACACACACACACACACACACACACACACACACACACACACACACACACACACACACACACACACACACACACACACACACACACAGCCCCTCCACGAGTGTTCGACGTTGAAAGCAAGTTGGAGAAAGGTTGGTATCTCGTGAACACCTTTACACAATCGCACATTAAAAAGTGGTGTAAAAATATTTTAATTCTGAATATAATGTTGTCAGTGTGTTAATGTCGACCCGAGAAGCGATTGCTACTTTAGAAAGTAAACTAGTAGCAATTTTGACGTAAAATGCACTTGGGTTGTCGATGTCAAAACACTATATAAGCTGTGATTCAAATATTAAATAATGTTATGCCGTTTGTTTACTCTTACACTGAATGTTTGCTGCTTCAATCCAGATAAGAAGGCTATTGTATAGGGTTAATTTAGTATGGAAATTATTGCTTGACTGAAGTAAAGCCATCTCAGGCAAAATTAATCAATGAGGCCCTATTTAAATTTTTTTTAATATAGCCTATCTCCGTTATCTAATTTTACAACATACAAAAAGTAGTCAAAACACATAAAACCAAAAATTTGTTTAATTTTTATAACAAAACAAAAAAAACTAAATAAAGTGCTTTTTGTGTAAATAACAAAATGTCTATCTTCATCTTCATAAGAGAAGATACAATACAATATCTTCAAAATACAGTACAACCTTCATATTTATAACCAATTGTCACCTTAAAACCGGTGCTTTGTGTGGTGGTGACAGGAACAAGAAATTCTCCGACATATAGAAATATGGTTATTATTTTAATCACTTTATTTTATTAGTTTATCAACTAGCCTATGTTAACTCAAACTAATTTAATGTAGAAGACCTGGATATACTTATTAGCCTACTAATTAAATAGTGTACATTTATATCAGGCTAATTTAATTAGGCTGCTTAAATATATAAGCTGGGTGCATGGAAGCGGCACGCATGCTTAAAGCTTGAGAAAAAAACACAGGCAAAAGTAATGATTATAAATGTGTCAGAAAAAAAATAACAAGGAGCCATTTTAATTGTTTATAATTAAACTAGTATTTTAGTCAGTGTCGGCTGGAGAGATGAAGTTGACGATGCCGCCTCTCCGCAGCGCCTTGTGGACGCGCCTTTAGAGAGAAATGCACTTTTCATACGGATTACATAACCAGAGAATATTTTTTTCGATTTGAATTTGTTCGTTTAAAAGTAGACATTTCAAGCTTTCAGGCTAGATATATTTCTCATATATATGTGAGGCAAGAAGCCTGATACGCTTAGTTTCGGTTCATTTATGAGATGCGCTGCAGACGAAAGAAAGCGCGCGTCCTGTTTGCTTTCTTTATTTTACCTATTTTTAACTATTTGTTAGAGCGAGTGGCCAAGCCAAACGGATAAGTTCTCCTCATGCTTAACAAATCAAATCATGCATTTTCTACAGTTTGAAGAAGGTGGTCAAGGCGAGGTGGCGAAAGCATTGCCAGCGTTACTAAAGAGGGGGCCCCACTAAGGGGGATGCGGAGATGTCGCTGCATGTTTATATTACCATTTCTGATTGTTTAAATGATCAGCCCTCGGGGGCCCCTCAAAATGCGGGGCCCCAGGCAAGTGCCTGCCTTGCCTGCCCTATTGCGACGCCTCTGGTCATGGCCGGCCAAGGCTCATTGATGCATGTGGGGAGCGAAGGCTGGCCCATGTGGTCCGATCAAACAGACGAGCTACTGTAGTTCAAATTGCCCAAGAAATTAATGCTGGTTAACTTAGAAAGGTGTCAGAATACACAGTGCATTGCAGTTTGTTGCATATGGGGCTGCATAGCCGCAGACCAGTCAGGGTGCCCATGCTTCCAATCACTTCCATGGCCAAAGGTTTATAAAATCAAGCACCTAGGCATGCAGACTACTACAAACATTTGTGAATGGGTCGCTCTTAGGAGCTCAGTTAATTCAAGCGTGGTATCATGATAGGTTGCCACCTGTGCAAAAAGTCCATTTGTGAAATTTACTCACTAATAAATATTGCACGGTCAACTGTTAGTGGTATTATAACAAAGTGGAAGCAATTGGGAACAAAAGCAACTCAGCCACGGAGTGGTAGGCCACGTAAGATCACAGAGCTGGGTCAGCGCATGCTGAGGCGCACAGTGTGCAGAAGTCGCCAACTTTCTGCAAAGTCAATAGCTACAGACCTCCAAACTTCGTGTGGCCTTCAGATTAGCTCAAGAACAGTGTGTAGAGAGCTTCATGGAATGGGTTTTCACTAAGTGCAATGCAAAGCGTTGGATGCAGAGGTGTAAAGCAAAGTGTTCTCTGGTCTGGCAATCCGATGGACGAGTCTGAGTTTGGCGGTTGCCAGGAGAACAGTACTTGCCTGACTGCATTGTACCAAGCGTAAAGTTTGGTGGAGGGGAGATTATGGTGCGGGGGTTGTTTTTCAGGGTTTGGGCTTGGCCTCTTAGTTCCAGTGAAAGGAACTCTTAATGGTTCAGCATACCAAGACATTTTGGACAATTATTTATTAAAGAGTATGCATTCCTTTCTTTGCAGGTTTATATCATCCACTCACACATAAAATGGAAATGCTTTACTCAGACAGGGTAGGGGCAATTAAATAATTTATCTATGCAAATTCCCCCCTCCCCCCCTTTGCTCTTGTATATTAAATGACAGATAATGGAGGTTTTTAGATGGGGTACAGCACAGAGGAAAGGAAAATGGACTTACGGTGAAGGCCTTCCAGGCAGAGGGGTGGGAGCAGGATCTGGAAACAAGAGAGAGTGGGGATTTTTAACAACCTACTAGAAACAAATCGCCCACAAAGAAGCATAACACATGCGGCCAATATGGCTCTTTGGCATCATGGAGTAGAAAATAACTACAGTGATCTCATCAGACCTACACAGTTTCTTGAGATTTTTACTGTAAATGTCTGAGGACGGCAAAGTGCTACACTTATGAAGATGCATTAAAAACACATTTATAGCCCAGGGCTTCAGGACATTTACAAAGGTCTTCATTTCAAATTGAGGGACCACTACTTTGCAACAGGTCCAAATAATTTGACCAATCACGGAAAGTAGGGACACAAGTCGGTTCTGGGGCATTTTGAGCTACTCAAAACTAGCCAAAAACAAGCCCAATCGCGTTTCAGGGGGGCTTCTCTGGTAAAATTCGCATTCCCGGGGCTAAATATCACATAATTGGGGTCGCTTCAACCCACGGACATGAAAAACAGCCCGTGGCAACGGGCGGGGGCAATAACAAAAGAAACAAACGCGTCTACTCATGCTAGAATCTCCGAAAAACAAGCCGATTTCAACCTCAAAATGTAAGCTTTTAAATATACCAATGCTGCTATCTCAAACACGGAGAGGCTTCTTCGTGATCTCAACTGATTCTGCAAAAAAGCGAAAATCACCAATTTTGAAAAAAAAAACCCCCGCTTCTTTTTCATTTTGCTCGAAAGTTGTGCTGCCGACTTGTGTCACTGGTTCCCGTGACGAATCACGTATATGTGTCATGGGCGTCGGAAGCAAAAAAAATGTGGGTGGGTCCTCAGAATTTTTTTTTATTGAAGTAGATGCCAATAAGTACAAATATACCACTTTGCTTGCTAAGCGAATAGTTCGGAAAGACAAAATTACGGAAATCGCCATATAATTGAGAGTGGCAGTAGTGTAGTGGTAAGACGCACGGCAACTAGTTTTGACACAAGTCGACCCGCGGTTCGAATCCGCCTTTCGCCGAGTTCAATCTTCTCCCTTTTCCCATCACATATCAGATCGGAAAGGCATTTATTTTCAATAAAAATGACGAAAATATTAGAAAAGTGGAAATAAAGCGTCTAACGTGTTTAATAATAAGTGTTTATCGATTAGGGGTAGATAAACAGACATGTGTTGAATGTTAGAGATGATAAAAGTGAGTGGGTCCAATATCATTGATCGTAAAAAGTGGGTGGGTCTTGTCCCACCCACAAACAATGGTTCCGACGCCCATGATATGTGTGGACTACTTGAATATCTTTTTAATATCTCAAATGTTTCTTCTAGATTTTTTACCTTGATAAAGACTGTATTATCAACTATTTTTCTTCATACAACTTAATTTCTTCATACAATCTACAACAACAAAAAACAAGGCGTCTCCGAAATCACGTACTGTCTGAGTAGGTACTACATTTAATGAGGAATGAATTTCGCAACCGTTAAAAAAGTTTGTTCTATATAGTTTGAATGGTCATCCAATTACTTTTCGTATACTGCTTTTCTACTGCCTACTGTTTACTACTGTTTTTCGCCTACTAAGTAGGCATAATCGGATGCATTTTTTAAATACAATCTCATTGCAATTCACAAATGTTTTACATTTTGGCGAATTGTTGGCTAATTCGTATGAATTTGTTTAGTTTTATATGTCTGTTTTCATACAATCTGCTTAAAGGGGTCATAGAATGACATTTTTGTACAAGTTAATATGATTCTTTAGTGTCTAAATGAAAAGTTTGTAATATACTTTAATTAAAAATTCTCATTAGTATTGTAAGAAAACACTCATTTTACCTGGTCAAAACCAGCTCAGTTTTCAGCAAGTCATTTCAGTGCATGTGACTTTAAATGATAATGAGCTTTGCTCACCCCGCCCCCTCTGCTCTGTGGGGCGTTCGGTTCGACCCGACACAACACCACAACACACGTTGAGTGTTGCCTTGACAACATTTGAGGGTATATTTTCGAGAAATAATGGCAACGGGAGTCTCTGAGGAAACATCTGAGCAACCTTATCATTTTGAACCGGAGTCGGACTAGGAACAAGATGACGAACCCATCGAAGTTCGAACAGGACGTTTCTGAATGGTTGGTTAACGTCATGTCACTTTGATCTATCTTTGTACTGGCAGAGTAGTGTAGTTGCTATGTGTTTACTGATGTGTTAGTTCATTGACAGATTGATGTTATGTTATAAGATTTTTTTTTTTACATTACTTCTTAATCAGTAACAGACACCGTTATAAACCATGTACAAAAGTAAGCTTAGTGTACGTTAACTCCACGTCAACTTTATCACCCGAGTACACCGTTTGTAATAACCAACATAACGCGTTGTTCATTATAAACGTGGGATTATGAATTATATTGAGAACATCATACACAGAAAGCATGCCGTAATGTAACTTACCCTGTAAACTTTAGCCTCATTCATCGTGAAGCGATTTGCAAAGATTAATATAAAGGTTAATAAAACGTTACACTCACATCTTCCTGAGATGCAGCAGGAACACGATCCTTTTTTCAAGAGCAGCTTATTAGCAAAACCTGCTTTATACTGACGCTCGTTTATAAAGCAGTCTGCTGAGAAATGATTCGTGCAAACATTGACGTTGATCGGGGGGAATATTCCCTTCTAAAACAAAACTCAGCAGCCACTGGGTCTTCAGCAGTTCGGATTTAGGAACATCAAAATGACTGCTGTGTTCGTTATTACACACAACAACAACACAACACCACAATCGCTTAGACGCCATTCTGTTCCGGACTGATGACAGCTCGCTCAGGGTGGGTCTGTGTTGAAACGCTGCTGTCAATCAACAATCTTAGGAGGGGCGTACACCGTGTAACGTCACACGGTCAGACGGCTCGATTTGAGACAGGGGAAAATATATAAGGAGATTAAAAAAAAAACACTGGATGTATTTTTATCATTATAGGATGGTTGTGTACAGGCACTGCCAACACACATTTCCGTATAATCAACTTGTAAAAGTGCATGTACCATTCTATGACCCCTTTAAACCCCAATGACGATTATGTTTAGAGTTTGGGTTAGGGGTGGTTTTTGTAAGATTTGTATGAATTTGCCACCTGATTTATCTGTTTTCCCATCAGACTAGGTTGTTCTTTTATATTTCACAGAAAACACGAACATGACATGAGAGTGAGCAAAATGCAAATCACAATGCCAGGAACAGGGTTAACACAATCCAGAAAATGTTATAATTTGGTTTTTGCTGCATCCGTTTAAAATTTAGGAGAAACATCTAGAGACAAAAACTGATAATTTAAAAAAACAACAACAAAGGACCTCCTGTGCTATTAAAGATGTTCCTCTGAGATGGGATGGGTTTAAAAATGCAAGTTTTTCTGCGTCATCAGTCACCCGATTATGAAATCATCACAATATCGTTAAATTACAAAAACACTCACCAAACTTGACAAACAGGATTCCTGTGGTAGATACTGTGCCATAGGTGTTGGTAGCCACACACTGAAAGTAGCCAGTGTCCGTGGTGTCCAGGTCTCGGATTCTTAGGCGCGAGCCATTCTGAGTGGGCTTGTAAGAGACACGGCGCGGTTCTGGGACCACAGGAGCATCGTTTTTAAGCCAGCGGACTGTGGGTGGTGGATTCCCTGAAACGTGGCAATGTAACTCAGCTGTCTGTCCGAGGGAGGTAGTGATATTATTCATTGGAGCATCCAGTCTTAGAAAGTGATCTGAAAGGACAAGACAGAAAAGTTATTAAAAACGTACAATGTAGCTAACTTACTCAAATTACCCAAAGGAAATGGTGTTGAAAAAAAGTAATACGGCTTTGGTAAAACATGAAGTTGAGTAATAATGACAGAACTAATCCTTTAAACTGTCATTATTTGATGTGTAGTAAATCAAGAGTTTTTCCAAGAGGCTTTTCTTAGTGTTTATGGGTATTTGTAACTATATACGCACACACAATGTGCAACAAATCTCTAAGCTGCCGGGTAGGAATTCTTTACATGATATTTAGCGGTTGCCACTAGGTGGTAAATCATTAGTTTGTCTCATTTTGGGGTGGATAGCGCCAGAGGGGACAGAAGAACCTCTTGAAGCTTCTGGAAACTTCTGTCTCCAGAAAATCTGTCTTGCCAGGCCTACAGCTAACTTTGATAAGGGGCCAGCAAAAACATGACAACCCCTAATATTTCATGAGTGGTGGGAGGGAAATAAAAGCACTTGTAGTGAGCTCAGCAGATCTGACCCATTCTGGTCTGAGTAGGGCCATAGAGGAGAACGTATGTAGTAACACTTCAAATCTATGGGAAAGTTACACAGACGGTATGTTGAAACACTTTGTGGTAAAGGACCAAAACCAGAATTGGGTAATAGTAGATATACAATAGTATGCGTATGTGCTTGTGAAAACAGTGTGATCTTGTTAGTATTAGCAACGTGTGGTTTAAAGCACAAATCCATTTTTGTACATTTGGATAGATGCTGAAATGTGCAGTATAAACAAACTCTTTTAAGCACTTTTTATTGTATTTAAAATATATGAGATTTCAAATTCATTTAACACGTAAAAATTTCACATATCTAATTTAGCATTATAATGTTTCATTTTCAGCACACACATACACAAACCAGTAATTGAATGAAACACACTTATGTCACATCATAAAACAATGTTATACTTACTGAGGTTGTACTGTACTGTATATACTAATAATACACAAAATGGTTTACGTTTTAGACATTGTACATTGATTTTGTACATTTCAGTGTCTGTCCAAACATTTAATAAAAAAATAAAAAAAATTGGTACACTTGGCAGATAAATGCCAATGAATACTAATGAGATCATATTGGGGAAAAACAGACAGTCAAAGTTGTTCCATAAAAATAATTTTAACCTCTGTATAGTTCCCTGGGACTTCCTGTGGAGTCATATGATCGGTTTGGCAGACAAGCTCTGACAGGCTCTTGATGGCATCCTGACAAGCCCTACTCATGCAGCCAAGAAGCAAAGAGTGAAAGTAAACTTTTCCTCTCACTCAGCGCGGATTTACTGTGAGCATATCATACATACAGTCCAACAATCTGTCAATACTTACTCATGATTAAAAGAGTTTAATACACTAGGACATTGTGCAGTGAATCTAATTACCCCTATCTAACAAACTAAAGTGCAAAAGTGGAGTTCCAAAACACAATTTCCCTCCATAGAGAAATCGATCTTAAGTGATAATATATAAATTTTTCAAGAAAGGTATAATATAAAATTGTATACATAGTCGATGAATATCCATAGTCAATAGTTTTCATATTGAACTGTTGTTTCCGATTCAATTATGCCATTCATCATGCTTCATGAGATGAGTAGTTCATTCATTAAAGGCATAGGCCATTTCAGATTTTTTGCTGTTGCTCAAAATCAAATGTTATAATGTTAATATTAATTTTGGTACAGTTTCGGTTCAAGGCATATAACTCATTATTCAAAAATGTTCTGCAATGTCCATGAATAAATAAATATAATTTTCAAAGCCAAGGCCATCTAAAAAGTTGTGCTGTTATGCACCACAAATCTGTGAAGCAGTGAAAATTGTCTGTGAATCTATGATGTATGATATGATAAATCATAATGGTCAAACTGTGAAATACAAACTGTATGCCACATTAGTACACTTAAATGGAGAGGAAGACAATTCTGTCATCATTTACTCGTCCTCAAGTTGTTCCAAACCTGTATGAACTGCTTTCCTCTGCTGAACACAAAAGAAGATATTTTGAAGAATATGGGTAACCAAACAGTTGATGGGTTACCAACATTCTTCAAAACATCTTCTTTTGTTTTCAGCAGAAGAAAAAAATTCAAACAGGATTGGAACAACTTGAGGGTGAGTAAATGATGCCAGAATTTTCATTTTTGGGTGAACTATCCCTTTAAATCTGCGGTTAGTAACACAAGTTCCCCTTCTCTATCTTCAAACTCAGTAGCTTCTTCTCACAGGAGGCCAGAATATGGTGCAATGAAAGGAATGTGACTTTGACGAGAAAATTAATAAAAGTATATTGAGTAGGAGCCATGAGTGTGGCCCCCCAGGGTTACAGGCAGGGTAAGCAGCCGTAGGGCCCACAGCTGTGCAGGTACATCCACAATATTAGTCCTGCTGTGGTGGGGGTTGAATTCCACTGACTACCATTCACCTTTCAGAAAACCCAGCATTGTTTAAACTATACCTGACAACAGTTTTCAGCAAACTGCATCTAGGGTTACCAGGAATCTGGTGGCAGATTTGGACAGGATTTTGTTGACCACAACATTAACAGGAATATGAGGAATGGATGTCGGAAAAGTGTTTTTTTTTTCAGGAACCGGACTTAGGTGAATGAGATCTCGATATTGTTTGTTGAAATTTTATGTGCACTTAAAGCATTAAAGTGACTATACTTGACCCATCTAAAATAGTTGAGACTGTACTTTATCGAAAATACATACTTGGTTTTATATATGTCAGATGAAAAAACAAGTGCAAAATTATATATTATTTTGCATTATATAACTGCTATTGATATTTCTTTTTAAAAACCGTTTTATGATCATGAGATTAAATGTTACTGAGTATTATTATTATTAATAATAACTTATTTTATTATACTGACAACCCTAGTTTTTTTTACAGCAAAAAACAAAACAATCTTTTGGTTTTATAACAATAATAATATAAGAGTAAATTATGCCCATTTAGCAACAATTTACAATAATAATTCAATATTTTAATTTAATAATTTAATTTTGCAATAATGTTTACACTACTATTAATTTAATTCAAAGGCCAATTAGGTTAATTTTGCAAACAACATTCTGTCTTTATAATATTACAAAAAAAATTCTACAGAAGTATAAATGGGACCGAAAACATATCTTTTTTTTTGTACCACATCATCAAATTTGAGGGTCCTTAGGATCAAAAAAGAAAGACATTAGACAGTGTTGCAAAGACAAGTCTCTGCAAATTCACACCACAAAATATAATAATCATGCACATTTTTAAGGCCTTAGTCATTTCTTATGGTCACAATCTCAATATATGAAACCACAGTGAGATATCTAAGGTCTGGGTGACAAGTGAAGTGACTAATATACACAGCATCTAACCATTACTCCACTCCCTTTTCTCTTCTTTTTTCTCCTTCCTCTTGTCCATTCGCACCTCCTCCCTTCTCTTTTTACCACCCTCTTGCTCTCGTTCCAGACATGTCTGGTCTGAGTGTGGCTGAAGGGAAAGCTACCTTCCTTCCCATGGAGGATCTCTTCTTTATCCCTTCATCTTAATTTCCTCCATCCAAACATCAGCTCTCTTATAACAATATACAAATATGGTTCCCCAAAAATGGATTCGAATGAAGAATACAACCACAGGGGGATCAGTTCCGACCCATAATGCATCTGACTGACAAACCTAATCTTTTGGACACTTCCACTTCCTTCTAATGATGTAAGCGTGCGGTGACTGGTTATGAACTTCAGCCAGAAGGAACCAACCGCACACAGACCCACATGCACATGTAATTCAGTTGTTTATTTATCAAACATCAGCAAATGATTTGAAGAAGTAATTTGACTATTTAAAGTTAGCGGAATCAAGACAATGGCATCTTTTGTTGGCCGCACAGCGTGGGTGTGTGGACAGTAGGCTCCTTTTTTTTACTGTGCTGATAAATGGATGTGGGAAATGGATGTTCAATTTAAAATGAAATATTAATACTGATATAAAAGTTAGGTAAAAATTAATTATGATGGTCCCCTGTAGATATTCTGTTGACTTTAAGTAAAGTTGCACCTACATGTCAACAAACTCACATTAGAGTATCAGTAGAGCATTAGTGGACTGTCTGCTTAAGTAACTTTGCATGTACATGTCAATTTACTCTACTAACCCTAACAGTCTACTAATACTTAACTAATACTAAGTGAGAGTTGACATGTAGGTCAACTGTATTTTTACTGTATTTTTTATTGATATCCAAGAAAATTACATACATCATTAGGGAAAATAAAACAAAACAATACAATAGAATGGGGGATACATTCTGTTTTGATGCAAGTATAGGTTCACATATACGGTCATTGATTGTTTACATTACAGTACACAATCCATTTCTTCCAGCATTTTTATAAATAGGTCCTTTTTAAGTCTCAAGATAAAAGTAAATTCTTCCATATTGTATATTTCTTTAACAATTTCTATCCATTCTCCAAGTAAGGGGATGTCCTGCTTAAACCAATGTCTTGTAATACTCTTCTTACATGCCACACTTAATATATTAACAAGATTTACGTCACTTCTCAACACAGAGTGCGTAATGTTTCCAAGATACAATGTAGTGAAATTTCTTGGTACATCATATCCTAAAATCTTTTGGATCTCCATCAAAAACTATGTCCCAAAAAGGTAGTATTTTTGGGCAACTCCGGAATACATGGAGATGGTCAGGTGAAAAGTTACTTAAAGACAACGGGGAACCATCAAAATAAAGTGTAACCAAAAGTTATTCTTATGTTTACTTCATTAAAATGGTTAAATATTTCACAGCAAAAAGTCTAAAAACTATCAATTAGATAGTATGAAGACACGTAGAAGATTGTGTACAACAGTTTTGGTCATTTTTATCATTCAAATCCATGTATCAAATATGATATAGAAGGCTTTATAGGGCTAAGAGTGAAATAATCAAAAATCATTTTAAATATTAATTGTGTTAAAACACAATTAATATTTAAAATTTAGGACAACAGTCATAAACAGCATGTTTGAGATTAAATATGAGACATTTTTGAAGGAAACATGAAGAAAGATCAATGTATATATAACTAGAAACAAATATTTTAATGTTCACCATTTTTAATCAAGCTGTAATGTTGTCAAATTGTGTAAAAATAAATAAATAAATAAAGATGCAAACACTAAAATAATCCTTCACTGAGTGTATTCAGGTTCCATAAAATACTACATTTTAACATTTAATGATAATGATGGCTTAAAAGTCTCCTGTGATGCATATCAAATATATATATATATATATATATATATATATATATATATATATATATATATATCAAAAGGAAACTCTTTAAAACACACCACACACTCTTACTGTATGTACAGTATATGCATTATATATGCTACAGTATATGCATTTACAAATTAAATACAATAGTAAGAATGTGTTTTAAAAGAGTTTGCTTTCTAGTTTAAGAAATACCCATGAACATATACATAACATATCTAACAGACAGAAATTATTTTAAGATCTTTTGTTTCTTTAAAACGTTTGTTTTCTGACCTAAAGCATAAGTCAGCTGCTGGTCAAAAGAAAAAGCCTCGGAGTCAAAAGAAAGTTCTTGTGTGGACAGCTGCATTCAAACGCCAGGCAACAAATCCGTCTGAGATTTAAATATTAATCCTAAAGCAATTAGGAGCATTTGGAGAAATCACATAGCGGACAAAATGACTCCAATTCTCTTATTAGTTTAATTACTACTGAGTTTGGTTCAAGACAGGAAAAACACTTAAACCATATGGCAAATTAAAGAATTATATAAAAGGGTCTTGAAATGGAAGGAATGGAGTGCTGATAATAGGTTTGTTGGTATTTGTATTTACTAGCGTGAGAAAAAAGAAGGAGAGAGAGAAACTAAACGGAGTTGTATAAGGGCTATGAAATTTAGTGATGTTATGGAAAATAAGTTCTTGCTTGAATTCTCCTGACTTTTGTTCCAACTTGCATCTATAACGATAGCACAGACACAACAGATAGGTTTACCATGAGCATGGAAACCCCCAAATTAGTGTGCACTGTACCAGACTGAGGAATTAGGATGACTTAAGACACATAACAAGCTTCTTTCAAAATACTGCCATCCTAGAGCTCACATGTTCCTGCTAGTAATGCTGTCTGCTTTGGCAATCAAAACTTACATTCATCTCCAGACAAAACATCCAGCAATCGCTGCCGATCTGTCACATTACTGTAGACCTAATGGTGTCCCTGAGTGGCCTAGCAGAGCTGGGCTAAAACTCACCTCTTTCAGCTCCGCTGGACATGTTCCAACTGGAGGCAGCCACCACCTTTGGGTCTGAAGGAATCTCTGCCCCTGTAGATACAAAGCCAGGAGAGACAGTCAAGGAGAGGCACATTCCAAACTGTGGTGGTATCATGGTACAGTAAAGGTAACAGATGGTTATACATGGTATTTTGGTACTTCATACAAGGTACTTGGATACCGTATTCATGTACCATGGAATTTAAACTGATACTTCAACATACCATGGTCAATGGAATAGGCCATAGATTATACATCTACTATAAAGTACCTACAGTATACTGATAAAACTAACAACTGGAAACATACACACACACACACACACACACACACACACACACACACACACACACACACACACACACACACACACACACACACACACACACACACACACACACACACACACACACACACACACACACACACACACACACACACACACACACACACACACACACACACATTAGAATCAAATAAATAAATATCTGTATAACTCGGTCAGACTGATTAAGTCATATTAAATTACATTGATATGATTATAACCAGTTATTGCATGGTTCATGGTTCAACCAGTTATTACCATTTATTACATTATAACCAGTTATTACATGGTTCTGTGGAATACTTGATTCTGATTGGTCAATCACGTCATCCAGTTGTATGTTATTCCCCGATAACAACCAGTAAAAACTGATGACACAGGCTCATCCGGGTAACTGTCACAGTTCACAAGTCTGCTCTTTGCACTTGCTAGGAATGTTTTTTCTTTGTGGAAGTTTTGAGTTTGGGGAGATAGATAATAAAATATTAAAACCCAAATTAATATTTTGTGTACAATTAGTTAATTATGGCACCGGGTATCGCAGACTTGCTCTCTTGTTTCATTTAAACGCAGCTGCTGCCATTTTGCTATTATTTTTTTGTACAATGAATTATAATAATGGATTTTTGTACTGGATTATAAGATAACAAACAGGTACGTTTTTCATCTCAAATCAATATCTCTTATTCCTATAATTATTTATGTGGTGAAATACCATGTAATAAGTGGTATGACTGTACCATATCCCTTAAATGTCAGTCTAGTTTGAACTTGCCGCTTGCTAGCAAATACTTTCTTCATGGAAGCTTTGCTTTTAAAGAGCTTATAAAATATTTCAACTCAAGTCAATATTTTGTGTCTAATTATTTACTTATGTGGCAAGTAGCTGTGTAATAAGCGGGATAATGTACATCCAGCCGGTTGATATTGCAGAATGAATGACAGAAGTGTGAGAGTGATAGAAGACCTGGTCCTGATCACTCTGTAAAGGTTTATTCTGCATTAACAACCAGTTGCATTATCCCTTACTTATTGCATGGCTCATGAGTGGCGGAACTGTGTGGTCAGATATTTTTGTATCATGTCTGTTAAATTGTATATTTGACAGTGTCAGCAAATTTTCCTACACAGAGAGCTCTTTTTCTTCTCGCTTACTAAAATAATTCAATTTCTTGTCCAAGTACATGTACCATGTAATACGTGGGATAATGTATAGTGAGCCAGTCATTCTTGCTAAATAAACTAATTTAGGACGATACAAGTCAAGACTCCTCTGCTCTGTGGGTTAATTTAGTTAAAATGTACATTATCCCTTATTTAATTAAAATTTTAAGACATGAAGTACAGTTTTTAGGTTAACTGATAAAGCATTCGAAACTATTCGAAACATTGCTAGCCATTTTTTGATAAATCTGGTTTCAGTTCAGGATTCACTTTTGTGAGAGCAATAATAAAACATACAACAAGAATGTGAAATTAAAGAGACGGTGATGTTGCTATTAGTGCTCGGTGTGTGTTCAGGAGCGTGCAGGTAAACCTGCCTCTAATATATGAAGATTACAGACTTGTTACTGTACAAAGAACATTTTATTATAGTGTAGCAGCACAAAATGGGCAAGTGTTGACAGGTTCAGAGTTAGTGATGCTCGTCTTACAATGCCCCCCTTTGAGTCAGACATTTTACTACAGAACACAATAAACAATGGACTAGGGCAGTACAGAGTCCGAACAGAGGTGCAAGGTGCTCCAGGAATGTATGGCCTTAGTTCATTTTTCTCCCTTCTGTGCGTGTGGTTAAACAGAGACAGTCTAAAAAGTAGCAAGACTAAATAAATGATTTAAAAAAGAATGATTGAATTTAATGGCTACTTCAAACATTTTGACACAGACGAGCGCTTTTAGTCTGAGCATGCTAAATAGATTGGAATTTTTGACTCAAGTGGGCCGCACAGGCCATTCGTCTGGGCTGACGGAAGGATAGGCTACGTAAATTTACTATAATTCATTCTATATGTATATTTTTTGTAGCAATGGGCCAGCCCACATTGTACAGCGGCCCACTGGGAAAACTTGCAGTGCTCCAGATGGCCAGTCTGCCCCTGTACATTTAAACTTTCAATGTAATATCAAATAACAGTTCAACTACATGCTAACTAACTATTAATTTGCAATTATATATCTAACTCAGATATTCATTTCGTTAGTTTTGCCGCGCCGCGTTCATTTTATCAGTTTTGCCGTGCCGTGTTAATTTCATTAGGTGGAAAGCACTAATTGCTAATGGGGGTGTTTTCAGAGCACCCCTGTTTCACAGGTAACAGTCTGTCTTCAGAACACACCCTTGTTTCCACTTCTTTTGGATTAGCCCAACCCACTGGTGAAGAGAAGTCCCTCGCTGGTCCTTTGTTTTTCATTCCCCGTTGGCTCAAACGCACACCCATAGCGGTAAACTTGAGGAACACTCATCAACATACACATGAGGGGAAGTGTCACAACAACACGCTTCAGTCGTGCCGCAAAAGTGGATCTGTACTGTCGGTTTTGCCACATTCATTTCATCAGGTGGAAAGCACTAATTGCTAATGGGGGGTGTTTTCAGAGCAGCCCTGTTTCACAGGTAACAGTCTGTCTTCAGAACACCCCCTTGTTTCCACTTCTTTTGGATTAGCCCAACCCACTGGAGAAGAGAGACAGATTGAAGAAGGCTAGTTTGCTGCTGTATATTATTTATTTAATTGTGAGAGTGTTTTTTCTGCTCTTGATCTGGCTTGTTTAATAAATATTCCTTTTTTATTAAAGTGGACGTGCCTTTTGTGTTTAAGAGTAAAATCTTTAAAGGTCCTGTTCTTCGTGATCCCACTGTTCAAACTTTAGTTAAAATCAATATTAATATTTGGTACAGTAGCCTTTGTTTGCAATTACAGAGGTCAAACGTTTCCTGTAGTTTTTCACCAGGTTTGCACACACTGCAGGAGGGATTTTGGCCCACTCCTCCACACAGATCTTCTCTAGATCAGTCAGGTTTCTGGCCTGTCGCTGAGAAACACGGAGTTTGAGCTCCCTCCAAAGATTCTCTATTGGGTTTAGGTCTGGAGACTGGCTAGGCCACGCCAGAACCTTGATATGCTTCTTACAGAGCCACTCCTTGGTTATCCTGGCTGTGTGCTTCGGGTCATTGTCATGTTGGAAGACCCAGCCTCGACCCATCTTCAATGCTCTAACTGAGGGAAGGAGATCGTTCCCCAAAATCTCGCAATACATGGCCCAGGTCATCCTCTCCTTAATACAGTGCAGTCGCCCTGTCCCATGTGCAGAAAAACACCCCCAAAGCATGATGCTACCACCCCCATGCTTCACAGTAGGGATGGTGTTCTTGGGATGGTACTCATCATTCTTCTTCCTCTAAACATCTTAGTGGAATTATGACCAAAAAGTTCTATTTGGGTCTCATCTGACCCCATGACTTTCTCCCATGGCTCCTCTGGATCATCCAAATGGTCATTGGCAAACTTAAGACGGGCCTTGACATGTGCTGGTTTAAGCAGGGGAACCTTCCGTGCCATGCATGATTTCAAACCATGACGTCTTAGTGTATTACCAACAGTAACCTTGGAAACGGTGGTCCCAGCTCTTTTCAGGTCATTGACCAGCTCCTCCCGTGTAGTTCTGGGCTGATTTCCCACCTTTCTTAGGATCATTGAGGTGAGATCTTGCATGGAGCCCCAGTCCAAGGGAGATTGATAGTCATGTTTAGCTTCTTCCATTTTCTAATGATTGCTCCAACAGTGGACTTTTTTTCACCAAGCTGCTTGGCAATTTCCCCGTAGCCCTTTCCAGCCTTGTGGAGGTGTACAATTTTGTCTCTAGTGTCTTTGGACAGCTCTTTGGTCTTGGCCATGTTAGTAGTTGGATTCTTACTGATTGTATGGGGTGGACAGGTGTCTTTATGCAGCTAACAACCTCAAACAGGTGCATCTAATTTAGGATAATAAATGGAGTGGAGGTGGATCATACAAATAAATAGTTAAAAAATCATATATTGTGATTTCTGGATTTTTTTTTTTAGATTATGTCTCTCACAGTGGACATGCACCTACGATGACAATTTCAGACCCCTCCATGATCTCCAAGTGGGAGAACTGGCAAAACAGCAGGGTGCTCAAATACTTATTTTCCTCACTGTATATATATATATATATATATATATATATATATATATATATATATATATATATATATATATATATATATATATATATATATATATATATATATATATATATATATATATAAATAGCCACCCTGAAACTTTACCAATATGGCTGCCAAGTGAAACAACTAATAAACAATGTGATCTCACTTTTCAGTGAAAAGTGGCAATTATACCTTCCCACTAAAGTCATTGCTAGGTCTTAACAATCCTTACTAAATGGCATTTGTTTATTATCTTCTTCGATAGCTTGACCAATCTTAAAAATAAGCTTGACCAACCTGAACATTTTTCTTTAGCCTGATTTGAGCTAAAGCTAGATTTAGGAAACTACTTTAGTCAGATTTAGTCACGTTTTCTCTCATTAATGTAGATAAAAGCTGTATTTACATGGCCAGAAAATCGTTTTCCAAGATGGCTGCTGAGTAAACTGACTGACTTGCTTTAAAAAGCAGTTTGGTCTGACTGACTGACAGACAGCATAAGCTTAAGTAAACTCTAAAACAGTGCACATACACTCTTACAACCTTGAAGACAAAGACTTTGTTCACCAAAGCAAATAAATGCTCACACAGTGTATGCATTTGTGTCTGTGCATGAGTGCATCCCTATGTAAAGTAGAGCTGTGGTAATGGATCACACAGACTCCCTGCTAACTGGGCTCACATCTGAGGATAAATCTCCAGTGTGCTGACAGTCTCAGAGCTCTGCTGGAACTACAAGTGAGGGAGGTGGGGCATTCTTTGTGGACTTCTCGTTAGGTGTGCTTCTATTCAGAAATAATCATTCAGAAATGATCATTCCTTATTGTATTACACAGTTAAAAATATATACCATACTGCTGTTTCGAGTGAACTACCTATGGAGGCAACATTTTATGGCATTATGGTTGGGTCTATCGACAATGACTGTTCCTGAAAAAGTAGGCCTGTCTCGGAGGATCCCAGAATACATAGTGACAAGCTCAGTGAAATAAATAAATAAATACATTTAAATTAAAATGAATTACAGTGAGGAAAATAAGTATTTGAACACCATGCTATTTTGCAAGTTGGAAATCATGGAGGGGTCTGAAATTGTCATCGTAGGTGCATGTCCACTGTGAGAGACATAATCTAAAAAAAAAAAATCCAGAAATCACAATATATGATTTTTTAACTATTTATTTGTATGATACAGCTGCAAATAAGTATTTGAACACCTGTCTATCAGCTAGAATTCTGACCCTCAAAGACCTGTTAGTCTGCCTTTAAAATGTCCACCTCCACTCCATTTATTATCCTAAATTAGATGCACCTGTTTGAGGTCGTTAGCTGCATAAAGACACCTGTCCATCCCATACAATCAGTAAGAATCCAACTACTAACATGGCCAAGACCAAAGAGCTGTCCAAAGACACTAGAGACAAAATTGTACACCTCCACAAGGCTGGAAAGGGCTACGGGGAAATTTCCAAGCAGCTTGGTGAAAAAAGGTCCACTGTTGGAGCAATCATTAGATAATGGAAGAAGCTAAACATGACTGTCAATCTCCCTCGGACTGGGGCTCCATGCAAGATCTCACCTCGTGGGGTCTCAATGATCCTAAGAAAGGTGAGAAATCAGCCCAGAACTACACGGGAGGAGCTGGTCAATGACCTGAAAAGAGCTGGGACCATAATTTCCAAGGTTACTGTTGGTAATACACTAAGACGTCATGGTTTGAAATCATGCATGGCAAAATCCCTCCTGCAGTGTGTGCAAACCTGGTGAAAAACTATAGGAAACGTTTGACCTCTGTAATTGCAAACAAAGGCTACTGTACCAAATATTAACATTGATTTTATCAGGTGTTCAAATACTTATTTGCAGCTGTATCATACAAACAAATAGTTTAAAAAATCATACATTGTGATTTCTGGATTTTTTTTTTTAGATTATGTCTCTCACAGTGGACATGCACTTACGATGACAATTTCAGACCCCTCCATGATTTCTAAGTGGGAGAACTTGCAAAATAGCAGGGTGTTCAAATACTTATTTCCCTCACTGTACATTACATTAAAAAAATATTTAAAAACATTTAATTTAATACCAAAACACATTGATAAAAAGCATGATTAAAAAATATTTATGTTCAGGATAATTACATTACACATTTTGATTATTTAATATTTATTTAATGTTACCAATGCTTTGGCAATGTAAAAGCTTTTTACCATGACAAAAATCCACTTGAATGTGAATCTTAACAACATGCTTACATCAATCTCTCAGTCTGCTAAATTTGCTGCCTGTGTAGAGCATACCAAATTGGTCACTTATGAGGTTCCATGAGGGATAGGATGCTGTCTTAGAAGGCAGCCACACATGTAGGCAGCGAGGAAGTTCCCAAGGTTCTTTTTTTTTTTTTTAAACCAGACCTCTAGTGGTGGTGTGAAATAAATAGACAAATCTCACAGCTAGAAAGTGAAAGGGTGAATGAAATAGATAGACAAGTGTCAAAGTGTGAACATAGAGGTGTTATTGTGTTAACTAGGTGTTAATTTAATGTTAAATACGCCTGGTGTTAGAAAACATGTCACTTTAATGAGCTGCAGATACACACACACACACACACACACACACACACACACACACACACACACACACACACACACACACACACACACACACACACACACACACACACACACACCTGTTAGTGCCAATGACTTGTGTGACACAGTGCACACACACACACACACAAACCACCACATGCTACAGTTGCTGGAGTTGAAACCAGCAGCTGCAGGGGCAGGTGGTTTAATGCCCCTCCATGATGACATTGACCACAACGGCAAATTACACTCATTAGTGATGTATCTATGACAGGTCACTTCATCTGCTCATTACATTCTGACCATTACTCATTATGGCATGACCTGTCACTTTCATCTGAGTGATCCAAGTGTGGCCTCAAATTAGGATCATCTAAATATATTTCACAAGTGTCATATTTCAGTAGCATTTTATGGTATATTCATTTTTAACATGACAAACAGTATATCACCACACACACACACACACACACACACACACACACACACACACACACACACACACACACACACACACACACACACACACACACACACACACACACACACACACACACACACACACACACACACACACACACACACACACACACACACACACACACACACACACACACGTAATGTCTATTCAACAGATTCAATGTCAATTATCCATCTGCCACAAAAATGTTTTGTAATTATTTTAATCTGGGAGCTAATCAGTATGTCCATGCTGATTCTTTTTTCTGAATCTTTTTTATTTTTCAAATGACAGCCCAATTTATAATACATTTCAACTGGTGGGATGCAGGTCAGCTGAATATAACAAAACAGATGAAATGCAGTTTTACTGCAGTCCACATCTGCAAGCTACCCATCATTAGCTAATCATGAAATATTAGGCAAATTGCAGTGTAATTTGCAGATTACCTTTCTAATGTTACCAAACAACAAAGGAAACTTTAATTGGGAACATTTGTTAATTATGACCTTAAAGGAAAGCAGTACACCTGAAAAATCAAGCAAGGAGGAACAGGAAAGCCTGGTACAGTATACAATAAGTACATGCATCTGAAAGCACATAATGGTTGCAGCTTTTTAATCCAGTTTCTAGCTTATATTCTTTTTATCCACTTATTGCATCTGATTTCAACGATAAATACAGATGTTGATTCCCACTATTCTTCCCAGATTTGTACACACTTTGGAAAATATATTAAATAATAGATATTAAATAAAAGGCAAAAATTTGAATGTCAAAGATCTCTCAGCAATCATAGAGAAAACACAAACATTTATCCTTATTCAAGGGGAGACCTGACCTCGGACAGGTGCCAATTATCTGGTTTTGTGCATATGGGAAAGATGCCTTCAATTGAGTTTACAACCATGTAAAATGAAGTATACAACCATGCAATAAAATATGATTGTATGATTTGTGTCCTAAACCCGAAATTATGGCTTTTTTATTTATGCAAGTCATGTTATACTATAATTCCTCATCATATTTTTGAACAATGCAATAAACTGAGCTGATTCCTAGTACTGCATCCCATAAAATACAATTATATAGTGCAGGGGTCTCCAAACCTGCTCCTAAACAACCCTAAACAAACACACGGTTTGTTGAACCAGCTAATCGAGGTATTTAAGGCATAACAGGTAAGTGTGTTGACAGACAGAGAGACCGACAGACAGATAGATAGATAAACCAAAGTGACACAAAGGCACTATTGACGTCAGAAAGTTCAGAAATGAACAAAGTCTTAAACTCTAATAAATAATGAGGTCATAATCACTCTGTCACTATATAATTGTAAGTTCCCCTTCAAGGAATTAAATACAATGAACAGCTGGCTGTGTCGTTACAGAGTTGCTGATCTTCCTGGGTTCGAACACTGCCTTTCGACCTTAATGAATTATTAGCATAATTATGTCGGCACTTGTATGTGAATGGAAAATGTGAAGCTAGCTAGGTCAGAGACAATAAAGCTTTTTAATGATAGGGAGAATGTGAGGGGAAAGCCCAGGCTGATGATTCCGACCATAAACTTTTGTGTTTGAATGTGGGCACTGAGCCCAGCTCAAATGCTAGTGTTTGTCTTGGCTAGGTGTTTCCTCTACTGTCACAACCCTGGAGCAAACACCCACCTCAGACAGGAGAGTAAATCTGAGAGAGAAAGAGATGGAGAAGATCCTTGGTAGAAGGACATGGTCGTTTCACCTTCTCAGGTGTCACCTGGTCCAAATAAAAGGATCAGCAAGACTCCACCTGAATGCACTACAGGGAACAGGAACCAAGCCACCCCCGAATCCTCCACCACCTACCCCACCGCCCTGTCTCAGGAAACCAAGTTGTAATGTGATAACCCTGTTCGGGCTCCAGGGACCCAGATGGTCCGGTATAGACCAGGCGTAGACAGGCTGGAGACTGGGCAATGAACCAGGGTGAGCGCTGGTCATGGATGCTGTAATACAATGACCTTTCCCATTAGCACAACAAACACCAGAGCAGAACAAAGCCTCTGATGCAGCTGAAAGGTAGTCCTCTCCTCCGGTTAGCCCTCCTTAGCAAGACAACAGCCAGGCCCACCGCTGGGCACCCCTCCTGAGAGCTAAGGGAATGTGCTAGCATTAGCCCCAGGGTGAAAGTACTTAGCTGTAAATAATGGACATCAGCTCTAAACTGCTTTAAGCAGCATTTTTGTGAAAAAGCACTACTGAGAGATTTTTTTATAACAAGAATATTTTTTACATTTCTGGCAATGTTAGTACAAAGATGAACGCTGCCTCCGAATATACCTACTTCCATACTATGCCACGACAAAAGAGTAGTATGTCTGAAAACATTTGAAACACCATTCAAAAAGTCTGGCTGTTTTCAAAATAATAAACTTCCAGTGACTAGCGGTGTATAGTGAAAACATATACTACATAGTTTTTTCTACATTGCCAAGCTTGAGGGAGTACAAACTCTTGTAAATGGTCCTCTATCTCATATGTAACACTGGAATGTGCGATTAATAATACTGAATCAGATTTTTTGGTTGTTTCGTATAAAAAATAAAAAAATAAAACCAATTCGAGTTCCTTATTTTACATAATGTTTTTGGTGGAATATTTAATTGTAATACATTTATTGGAATATCTAATTAATAGTAATACATGTTTTGTAACAGTTAAATAAATTAAGCTGTATTGATATGTTTTGTATATAGAGTAAAATAAAAACTGATCATAACACAGCTATTAAATTATAAATTGTATGACATAAATCATATATACTAGCCTGACATCGTCATACTCAGATTCTAGTCAGAATATGAGTCTGATACTGCTCTATTGGGCTGTGATTATGAGGCGTGTTTCAACCAAACCAGGAAAGAAAATGCCTCTGCACACAATTGGATAGACCTACAACCAATCAGAGCAACGGAGCAACGCATAGTTGTCAACAGAACTCAACTGCACACAGGCTGGAGGAAGTAGAAGAAGAAGATGAGCGTAAACGATCTTTGCCAGTGTTGTAAAAAAACGAATTTAAGGATACACAGAGTTCTTACCAACAAGATAGGGGTGTGCCATATCATTCCGTCCACGATAATACCGGTAAATTTTACATGATAAAAAAAGTGTCATATCGCGATATCAACGATATCTATGGCGTATGGTGCATTTAAGTTCCCTAGCGCGCACAACAACAACACCAGTATACATGAACAGCAGCATGTCAGCCTCCGATAACGACTTAGTACCTAAAAAGGGAGGTACTTGGTTACAAGAGGTCAGCCCTCTTGACAACTGACTAAACATTGACAACTTAAAGCTGCTATTGATGTTTGCAGCGCAATATTTGACCGGAAGGGTAACATTAACAGTTATTTTCGTCAGTAATTCCGATTGAACGAGTCTGTGGACAGTTTACACGAGACCTTATCTAAACCGATCTGGTGTTGCTGTAAGAAACACCTCAGAAAAATAAATTCTTCTGTCAGGCGCAGTTGAAGTAGAAAGTGCCTGGGACAAACGCTGTCAGATGAGATGGCGTAGCCAGGCTATGTCTGTCATTATCCCAACATTAACTTCATAACTTGTTACAAAATAAAAAGTTTTACACTTCAGATATATTAGTGTATCCTTATGAAAGCAGTGTTTATATGCAGCATTTTCATTCGGACTTTCAGACTTTTAAACCAATTACAGTGCTCCGTCTAAACACACCTGAAATTAAAACAGTGCATTAATATAGAACGATACTCGGTTACTTAACGTAACCTCGGTTCTCTCTAGAAGAGGGAACGAGTATTGCGTAAGTTCCTTACGCTACGGGAAAGTATTCTTTCTTCGAGATTTCTGAAAAACCCAAAATTATCCTTAATTTTGTAACATTGTCAACGCAGTGCGGCAGCCTGGCAGACCATAGCAGGCTATTCCAGCGTGCTATTGGCTGCTCTGCTGGCAACTGCAGCAGCCTATCGGTAAGCCCGCGTGACGTGGCGACCAATGAGGGCGCTTCGCGCCCACCTGGCTTCATTTGCCTACAGGTGGGGCGTGGCCACGTGTATATAAGCAGGGCTCACGGGCTGCATATTCGGTTTTCGTAGTTCTGAAGCGTAAAAGCCCGCGGGGCGCACGGCAAGGAACGCAATACTCGTTCCCTCTTCTAGAGAGAACCGAGGTTACGTTAAGTAACCGAGTATCGTTCTCTTACGAGAGGTTCTCTCGTATTGCGTAAGTTCCTTACGCTACGGGAACATATTGTCAACGCCGTGCGCGCCTCGCGTACAGCATATGTATCCCAGGGAACCGGGGACCATAACACTGCTCGGGCAGGGTGGCCGGTAAGGAAAACGGGCCACCACATCTACAGACACTTCATTCGAACTGACGGGTGGTTACAACGGGTGGTTACAACACCCTGTCCCATGATTGAGGGAACGGCACCTGCCGGTCTCCTTCAAATTCACCACACCTTGTCTCATGAATGAGGGAACGGCAACGCCGGTCGCCTTCAAATTCACAATATTTTGTTATATGAGTGAGGTAACGGCACCGCCGGTCACCTTCAAACTCACAACAGCTCGTCTCGTAAATGAGGAAACGGCACCGCCGGTCTCCTTCAAATTCACATGAGCCTAGTACCGAACTTACTACCAGTATGTGAGCTATGTCTGCGCAGAATCACTGGGCAGGACCAACAGCCCTATTGAACTGGTAACACTTTCGCCTGTAAGGCAGGAACTTCCAGATTGTAAAATCTCACGAACGTAGACGGGGAGGCCCAGCCTGCCGCCATACAGATATCGTGGATGGAAATCCCTCTGGCCCAAGCCCACGAAGAGGCCATGCCTCTGGTGGAGTGTGCTCTGACACCTAGCGGGCACTGCAGGTGTTTGGAAGCGTATGCAGTTGCAATCGCGTCCACTATCCACCTGGACAGGGTCTGTTTCGAGGAGGCGAGACCTTTAGTGCGCCCACCAAACGAAACAAATAGCTGCTCAGAACGCCTGAAGGCGGCGGAGCGTGTGACATAAACCCTCAATGCCCTGACAGGGCAGAGGATATTGCCACCGTCCCCCTCGTCGGATGCTGGCAGAGCCGAGAGGGAGATAATCTGCGCCCTGAAGGGAGTGCCAATCGCTTTGGGGACATAACCATGCCTCGGTCTGAGAATGACCTTAGAGTCATTAGGACCGAACTCCATACACGTCGGGCTCACTGAGAGCGCGTGTAGATCCCCCACGCGTTTCACTGAAGCCAGAGCTATCAGGAACGCGGTTTTTAGCGAAAGGAACCTTGGTTCCACAGTCTCGAGCGGTTCAAAAGGATGGGCCTTCAGGGCCTCTAGGACCAAGGCCAGATCCCATATAGGAACCGATGGGGGCCGCGGGGGATTCATCCGTCTGGCTCCTCTGAGGAAACGGATGATGAGCTCGTTCCTTCCTAGCGTGCTACCTAGCGTCGTCTGAGCGAACGCTGCTATAGCCGCCACATACACTTTGAGCGTGGAAGGGGACCTGCCCAGTTCCAAAAGCTCTTGGAGGAAGGAGAGCACCCGCTGGACCCCACATTGCTGTGGGTCCAATCCCTTGGAAACACACCACTCAGTGAACACCGACCACTTAGAACTATATAACCGCCTCGTCGAGGGGGCTCTAGAGTGTGAAATCGTGTTCATAACCCCTTCGGGCAGGTCAACGGGTATCCGTTGGTCACCCATACATGCAGAGACCAACGCTCTGGATGGGGATGCCAAACTGACCCTCCTGCTTGAGAGAGGAGGTCTGCTCTCAGCGGAACTGGCCAGGGGGGTGAGTGCGACAGCTTCACCAGCTCTGGGTACCAAATCTGGTTCTCCCAGCGCGGCGCTATAAGGAGCACCAGGCGGCGCGTCTCCCTGATTTTCGCTATGACCTGGGGCAATAGGGAAATCGGCGGGAAGGCATACAGCGGGAGGCTGGGCCAAGGTTGGGACAGCGCATCCTCGCTTTTGGACAGAAACCTCGGGCAGCGGGCGTTCTCTTTTGTTGCAAAGAGGTCGAGCTCCGCTCTGCCGAATAGGCGCCATATCAGCTGGACTGTCTGAGGGTGCAGGGACCATTCTCCTGGGAGAATGAGGCCCCTGGACAGCTTGTCCGGGCCCACATTGAGGTGGCCCGGTACGTGCGCAGCTCTCAGCGAGCGCAGCGAGCTGTGTGCCCACACGAGCAGGCGTTCTGTCAGATTGCCCAGACACCTGGACCTGACACCGCCCTGCCGGTTCACATAGGGCACCACTGTGGTATTGTCCGACCGGACCAACACGTGGTGTCCTCGTATAAGCGGGAGAAACTGCTTGAGCGCGTTCTCTACCGCTATCATCTCCAAACAGTTTATGTGTAGGAGCTTTTCCCCGCTCGACCAGAGGCCCGAGGCCGATCTGCCCTCGAAAACGGCGCCCCAACCCGTGGTGGAGGCGTCCGTCGAGATGACCTTGCGGTGTGAGATGGCTCCCATCGTCACTCCCCGCTGGTACCAGTCGGCTACTAACCAGGGCTCTAGGGCTGAAACGCAGCCCTGAGTCACTCTGATCCTGAAGCCTCCGGACGCCCAGGCTCTGTGAGGCACTCGGGCGTTTAACCAGCATTGCAGCGGGCGCATGCGCATTAAGCCCAGCTGGAGCACAGCTGCAGCTGAGGCCATACGTCCCAGCATCCTCTGAAAGAGCTTGAGAGGTGCGATTTTGCCCGGCCGGAAGTACGCAGCCATGCGCCGAACTTGGCGCGCGCGTTGGGGTGACAGGCGGGCTGACATTGCCACAGTGTCCAGATTCAAACCCAGAAATGAGGTTGATTGCGTGGGCACTAATGAGCTCTTGGTCCAATTGACCGTGAGCCCCAGGCTGTCCAGATGGCTGAGCAGCATTGCCCTGTGGGCGAGGAGCTCGGCCTCTGACTGCGCCAGGATGAGCCAATCGTCCAGATAGTTCAACACTCGCATCCCTCGACTTCTCAGGGGAGCGAGGGCCGCGTCCATGCACTTCGTAAATGTATGGGGTGCTAGTGACAGGCCGAACGGAAGGACGGTGTATTGATAAGCCTGGCCGTCGAAGGCGAATCGTAAGAATGGCCTGTGACGCGGCGTTATCTTGATTTGAAAATATGCGTCTTTCAAATCTAGGGAGATTAGCCAGTCTCTCGGGCGAATATGCGCGAGGATCTGCTTGGTCGTGAGCATCTTGAACGATCTTCTCATAAGAGCTTTGTTCAGACGCCTCAGATCCAGAATCGGTCTGAGCGACCCATCCCTTTTTGGCACGAGAAAATACCGGCTGTAAAGCCTGACTCGCTCATAGAATGGGGAACCGGTTCTATAGCCCCTTCGCACAGCAGTGTGGCTATCTCCGCTCGAAGTAGATGTGCTACTTCCTCGCTCACTCTCGTCTCCGTACGCGCACAGAAGCGCGGAGGGCGGCGAGCGAACTGCAGAGTGTAGCCGTGCTTCACTGTTTTCAGCACCCATTCTGATACACCTGGAATGGCTTCCCACGCTCTCGCGTGTGCCACACGGGATAGAACGGCCTCCGGGCTCGAAACGCCGCGCTTTGCGGGTTCGACGGCCTGTATAGGAGGGGCGGGCGCAGTGCGCGCGCTCTCTGTGCTGTGGGCCAGCCGATCGCTCGCGATGGCTGGCCGCCCTACACACTGTATCTCTGCCGCTTCGAGCGGGGAGTGGCTTGTGTGTGGCCCTACACTCGTCGTTCTGGCCACCTTGGGCGGAGAACAAATGGTGTGTGGCGCGGCGCATGGCGCCAGGGGCAGAATGTTCGCGAAAATGTGTGAGCGCGTTTGAGCGGGCACAACTCTTACGCGTGGAACATGACCGGTTAAGAGTGGCTGTGTGACAGCGCGTGTGGTGATTAGGCGTGGGCGCAAATAAGCGGACACGTGACCTAACTCTAGCACTCGAGCGGCCGGTGGCCGCTTTATGTGAGTGAGAGACACGGGATTTGTGGAGCTTGGGTGCAGGGGTGAACACAAAAGTGGGCACGTTTACTGCATTTGAAAACACATACGGTGTGAGCCGTGCAACCAGAAAAAAGGCAACTTCGTGATTTCTCTGGTTCGTCGTAAAAACGGCGGTTGTAGACAGGTGAGAGGGCAGTTTTGCCGGCTCGTTTGCTGCGTGAGAGCCATCTGCAGCAGCCACAGGAGTGGGGGCTGACAGGAAGAAGAGTTTTGACGGTGGTCCGGCCACGGCGGGACTTAACCGTCGCTTCCCCCCTCTGCTAGGAGGACTTTGGAGGGGCTACAGTTGGAAACAGGCGAGAGGGCGAGTTCGCCGGCTCGTAGGCTGCGTGGAAAACATCTGCAGTAGCCACAGGAGTGGGGACTGACAGGAAAAACAGAGTTTTAACGGTGGTCCAGCCGCAGCGGGACTTAACCGTCTTTTCTCTCCTTATGTATAGACGTCCAAAAATACTCGAGCACCACGTGGTGCGAGTTAGCTTTCTGTATGTAAGAAAAGCTGGCCGCGAGCCCGGGGAAGCGGACAGTAAAATATTTTTATCTGCTGCGAGAGCTGGGCTCGAACTCGGGTCTCCGGCGTTTCAGCCGCTGATTTTGCCACTGTGCTACCGGGAGGGACACAATAGAGTTCAGTTAGCGCGAGCATACAGCAGTACGTCCTCGTGCTTGTTGGCAGTCGTGCGTGCAAAAAAGACAGGCTCGTTACTGCAATAGTAATATTTTCAGCCGCCTGAACTGGAGAGGGGGCTGAGAAATGCTAGAGAATGGCGGTTCGTCCGGCCACAGCGGGACGAAAACACCCTCTGTTAATTTCCCGGTGAGTGAAGGCGGTGTTTTGAGGCTATATCGCCCACCCCTACAACACAATCATCATTTTGGAGAGAATTAGTAAAGGTGAATGCATATACAAAGAAGTTCTCCGTTTAGAATTAGAACGAATTCAACCCAAACGCTCTTTGGTGACGTGAATGATTACGCTACTGTTTATCATCAGTCCATCATCGTATAAAGCCCGTCCTGACAATTCGATTGGTCTCCGAACAGCTCTGGTTCGAGCATAGTTGCTCCACAACGGATCAAGTCCAGACCGAATTTCCCGACCTCAAATGTAGTGGGCGGGGCTAAGTTCGGCTGGCATCAAGGCTACATATATACATATAATAAAAATGATCTATCATTTTATTAAATCACACTATATATATATATATATATATATATATATATATATATATATATATATATATATATATATATATATATATATATTAGTGGTGGGCCGTTATCGGCGTTAACGTGCTGCGATACAAAAAATATTGCCGTTAATCTATTCTCAAATTTGGGTTGGGAGCTGGGAATACTACGCAAGCTATGATGACTTTCACCTTGATATTTTAGCACGGATGTATTCCTAGCCGAATTGCACTGTAGGGGCGAGAGAACGAGTCTTCGAACCTGTGTGTATGCCTACTAGTGTTGTCAAAAATATCCATATTTCGCTATGTATCGATACTGAAATATCTGAAACGATACAATACTCATTTTCTACAGTATCGATATCAGCTGCGCTCTCCTCTCACCTCCGACCGACAGCGAGTTGACACGCACCCGCCTCCTCTCATTCAGTCCGTTTAATCCTCTGAACATTGCAAACGGGTATTCTGCTGGACTTTTATTAGTATTGGTGTGAATTTCGGTCTGAATTTCGCGCGGGGTTGCACAACGTTAATTCTACTAAATCCCTCAGATTTCGCGCTCGCATCTGAAGCGCACACACACATACCGTAATAAAGCCACCTCTGACATACAAGTGCAAAAATGAGCTCCTTTTTCCAGCTTATTAATGGTCAAATATACTCAAAAATGTCTCAATGCCCATCTTGGTGAGTTTTAACGCAAACAGTCGTAACCAGCTCACAGGAACAGTGTTTGGATATGTGTGCGGCAGGTCTTAAAGGGACGGAAGTTATTTATTATTCAAACTACAAAAAGACAAACGATCACTTACTAGCACACGTATTCTGAATGCTTTCGGCAGAATTCAAATGAGCCATTTTAATCTAGATTAAAAAAATTAATCTATGCCCATCACTATATATATATATATATATATATATATATATATACACAAAAATATATAAATAATTAGATTAATGCAATTATGTATAATGTAAAGATACAATATAATTTACATACTCTCACATACACACACACACACACACACACACACAAAAAAAAGCTTTTCAGGATTTTGATTAAAAGAATTTGAAATAGAAATCTATTGGAACATTATAAATGCCTTAACTGTCTCTTTTGAGTAATTTAATGTGTGCTTGCTGAATAAAAGAATGAAAAAAGCGTTTTATTAGCAGCTTGTAGTGTAGCCAGCTACTTTTTCAGAGTGTACGTTGGCTGTAGTTGAACTACTTTAAATTATGAGTAGCTTATAGCTTGGCAAGCTACAGTTTCAAAGCAGCTTCCTCAGCGCAGGCTAATGTGTTGCTGAAACAGCAGTGCAGCACACAGGCTGATAGATATTATATCGGGACATCCCAAGCAATCAAGATCAAGGGGGAGATTAGCATATTCCTGAAAGCACCCGGACCACTTCAAAGCCGGCGCATCGTTTACATACGGTCTAATTTCAGGGGCCCAGAGTGATGTTTGGTCAGACGTGCAACACGTCACATACATGATATTGCTTTACCATTTAATGACCCATGTACTCACAAAACGCAATCTCTGGGCATATCGGGTCACCCTGAGATCTCGCAGGAGCATTTCGGAATGCGCTCTGCTGGTTACCACCTACTGTAGAAGTCATTTGTTTTCTGCTGACAGGCAGGAGAAAGCGATCTCCCGATGCCAGACTGACAACATGCTGAAATCCTTCACTGGCGTGGAACAGGCTCCTCTCGCATTATCAGAGTCTGGACACAGGTCTCAGGTGAAGGGAGAAAGGCATGTACCATGCAATCGGTAACAGCACTGCGAGAGCCTGTCAGCATTACAAAAGATCCCATATGCAACTCACAACATGGTAACCTCAGTACAAGGAGCATTTGAGACGGATAAGAATTGGTTATTGTAAGACAATTTAAAATGTCGTAGCCATTTAAACATCACAGGAGACCCAGGGTTTGATCCAAATCCTCATGATCAGAATTTCCAAACGCTTTCCTCAGTCTTTCCCTAAGCTTGATAGAAATAATAGGGAGAAGTGTAATGAACAAAGCATGCCAGTTGGCCGAGAATCGTGGAGCATGTTAAACCGTTTAAAAGCAGTGATTGTCTCCTGCCTAAGGGATGATTGCAGAAAATGACACTGACAAGAGAAAGTGTTTGAGGGCTACCAATGATGCTTTAGAGCTGTTCATCATCCAAGCTCTTCACATTCAGGACTCAAGCACCCATGCTGCACCTGGTGCTACTTTATACTAAACTTTAGACCCTTGAACTGCTTATTGATGAGAGTTTCTATTAAAGACTTGACAAGCATGGTTTTCTTTCCTGGCATACCGCCTATTAATTCAGAAAGTCTGATTTTGTTAAATTTTTTTTAAAGCCAATAGACTTTAGTTTATATCATAGCAACAAAAAAAAAACATGATTGGCTACAGTAATTGCTGTTACTATCAATTTAAAAAAATATATAATATCCATATATCTGTTTAAAAAAATTACCATTCAAAATATGTTCTTTCATATGGTGGGATATTTGCAATTTATCTGTAGCTTCCAAAAACAATTGATTTAGTCAAAGTATGAATGGACGCCAATAGACACATTTTTTTGCCGCCAGGATTTTGCTACACAAATAACTTTTTTTTTGCAGTTTCTCTGAACCAGTTAGTGCAATGCTAAGCTAAGGTTTAAAAAGTTAGTTTGCTAGGGAAAACAACCACACTGTAAATACAAATTTTCATTATAAATACACCATAAAACGATTTTCTAACATTTCTAATCAGGCACTGTATCTCAGCGAAAAGAGAAAGACTATATATTTTAAACGTAAAAAGTAAATTAATTGTATATATATATATATATATATATTTATTAGGGGTGTAACGGTACACATATTCGTATTGAACCGTTTTGGTACAGGGCTTTCGGTTCGGTGCATGCGTGTACCTAACGGTTATGAATGTAATCTTTAACAGTTAACAGTCAGCTTGTTAAAAGTGCGGAACACACTACAATCCGAGTTCCCACACGAACATATTGAGTATTCAGTCCATTTTATCACGAAATTCAAACAATGCTGTTTTAACGCTCTTTAATGTGACTTGACTGATAGACGTGTATCAGATCCATTTTAACGGCAGCTATATATATATATAGTTTTTTTTAATTTTTATTTAAATTTTTTTTAATGTATTTATTAATTATTTTTTATTTATTATTAGTAGTAGTAATATGTATTGCTAAGGACTTCATTTGGACAACTTTAAAGGCTATTTTCTTAATATTTAGATTTTTTTACACCCTCAGATTCCAGATTTTCAAATAGTTGTATCTCGGACAAATATTGTCCTATCCCAACAAACCATACATCAATGGAAAGCTTATTTATTTTTAAAAATTGACCCTTATGAATGGTTTTGTGGTCCAGGGTCACATATATGGCTTCAAAGCTAATCAATTTGGACTAAAAGCCACAAATTTGCAATTTTCATTGCCCACCATTCCTTAAGTACATCATTAAGAACATAAATCTGACCTCAAAAGAGGTGTAATACCTGAAATATGAGAATTAAAGATGAGATGATCCATTTACTTGGCCAAACAAAACCATAATTGAATAAAAATCAATAATTCGGTCCATTTCTTCAACACACAGGTGTTTCCGTGTGCTTGTAACTTTTCCAAAGGGTTACTTCCTTGCCTTTATGCAAAAGTTAATCTCCCTGATTTATGGTATATCTTGCAGCTGGGAAATGGGAGACAAGTACGACAGATAAGTCATGGGCGATGTGTTACCCTATCAGCACCAGACATATTCGTGTGGAAACGGACGTCTGTGTGTGCAGAAGCTGTTAGTTCCCAGAACCGCTGCATTGATACATATCTATAAAAACACTACTGGGAAACTAATCACATAAAACACTCTGACATTGATCAATACAAACCGTTTGTCTTTAAACATGATCCATTAATGGACGCACGGCACTATTCACAAGTCTACCCAGATGGAATGGAAAACATCTGTGGGCTTAAGAGCCTCACTCACATACTATGTCTTTGTCACCTGACCCAATGGTGTGACAGTCACGGCAAGATGAACCAGATTACGAGCCAGAACCATCTATGTTTCCAGTAAAACTTGCAGCCATTTATTATTTTCTCTTTTCTTCCAGCCCAGTTTTCCTCTTGTTGCTTAGCCAGCTCTGGAGAAAGTGCCAGAGGGATGTCTACAGCTTTGGCTGCCTCAAGCTTTCTCTTCTGTCAATCATATGGACGGCCTCTTGATACCACTCCCCTCAAGGGTTAGAGAAATAAGCTGCAGAATTCCTAAGAACCTTCAGCTGACATAATGAGGAAGACAGTAAATGTGAAAGAAACGGAACGAGAGAGGAAAAGCAAGTGAAAGGGATGGTGACAAAGACAGATAGAGAGAATTGAGGTCAATTGGACAAACATTTGCCAAAAACCAAAGGATATTCCATCTGGTGCAAGCAAAATTAAAAAAAATGAAAAACAAGGGAGTCTTCCGGGGAAGTTTTAAAAAGACTTTGATTGATTCACTATATTAAAGAATAACATTATTTCTGCTGTTATATGCGACATCCAGCTGAGTATTATTCCTCTGGAAAACCACAAAGACTTTCATAAGACGACAACACAGAGAGAAGCATGCATAAACTGTCAAGTTAAGGAATTGAAGAGAAGTTGATGAAATAAGCTGTACAATTGTAAAACTGGCGGATGAATCTCAAGGGGAAAGTTTATACTTTCAATAAGAAAAAAAATCTAGAAAAACTGCACAGAAAAGGGTGAATTCGCTAAACAGTTGGGGTACATTGCGTGCAGTATTTCAATGCAAAAAGTCTTTCACACAGAATGTGTTTTCACATTTAAAAATGTGAGGCATAGGGCAGTAGGGATGGATCTTGAAATTAAAACTTTTTAAAACTTGAGCCTAAGAATCCTACATCATGCATGAGACCCTACAAAAGACAAGACGAGAGCGCAATGGTCAATTTTTAAATAGATAAAACGATTGAAAATCAGCACAGTGGAATGCAAAAATGCATTGTGTGTGAACGGTAGCTTACTCACCCTGTTACTCACTAACCACCTGCAATTTAGTTTAACCAGGGGCTAAATGCACTGAAATAGCACTGTAGAGAATAATCATTCTGTCATCATTTACTCACCCTCATGTCAATCCGAACCTGTATGACGTTCATTCTTCTGCAGAACACAAAAGGAGATACTTTGTAGAACGTAGAGCTCCAAAAAACACGGAACTTAATATCTTTTGTGTTCCACAGAGGAAAGAAAATCATACAGGCTTGGAACATAAGAGCACAAGAGCAAGCAAATTATGACAATTTTAATGTTTGAGTGAAATAATTTTGAATTCTACCAATATCGCTACGATTCATACCTTTAATTTGTTCAAAATGTTACTTTTTTTCAATCTGTAGACGGAGTGGCCATTCGTTTTGAAATGCGTAGCCCAACAATTTGTTAGCATGAACTTATTTTATTTTCAATAAACTAAATGAAAACATATTGCTTCCTTGATCTTATCTGCATCCAGGAGAGAGTACAGTTGGTATTCTATGGCCAAACACATATTTCATCAGAAATCAGAGTCTATCATTTGAGGAGCAGACTCTTCCTCAGCAGTTGCCTCCTAATGCAGAGGATTTGTCAGTAGAATTCCAGTCTTAATGAAAATCACATCTCTGATTATTTGAAGAAAAGTAGATTGCCAGATGGAGACTCGCTGACAGTCACATCCAGTTCTCTCTTTGGTGGTTTTCAACAGAGCATAATCATCAGAAAAGTATCATACAGCGCAAATTAGATTACATCGATAAAAAAACAAACTCTCATCTACAATTTAAGAAAGTAGGGTTTAATGTGAGTGATGGCAACATGAGGGGAAGAAATAATGTGAAGCAGTGTTTCTCGACTAGTTTTGCTTCAAGACTCAAATTTCACATTGGACATATACCAAAACAGCTTATACTCACATAAGTAAACAAAAATGTAATTTAATCAAACTGAAATGTATTGCTAATTCAATACAATATTACATTTAACAAATAATATATATAAGAATTCCTTGTGATATTTGTCAAGATTTGGATCATGACTTATACATGCATGTCTGTAGCTATTTGTCATATACAGTGTATAAATGAATTTTGACTGTAACACTATAGAACTTTGTATGCTAGTGTTTTAATGGGGTGAACATTGAACGAAGAACAATGAGTGATGATGTGGGGTGAAGCCTGGATCTGGTTAGACACTGGGCTGTAAACAGCCGGAGTGATGAGCGATGAGTCATGGGTGTGTGTATGAGCTTATGCACATTGTAAAAATGTTTTCATTATTTTGTATATAATCTCTTTTTCCATCCATTTAACTTAACACAATCATTCCTGTCATTTCACCTTTAAAATGTTCTTAGCAGATTTTCTTCATGCATGCTTTATGTGTGACTATACATACTTATATAAAAAAAAACGTTTGCATTTCAACGTGAACAGAGAAAATGACAAAAGAAAAAAGATAATTAATCACACCATAAAACAAGACTAAAATCAATGTATAGTAATATGAACTAGCAGTGAAGAGAATAGACTGCATGACTGAACTCTGAGGCCTACCAGCAAGTGAAGAGTAGATGTTAATGAAGCATTAACTAAGCGGATTCTCCAGAGGACTTGACTTCAAGGGAAAATTATACAGCTGCGGCACAAGAAGGTTACAGAGACTGAACAGCAGGAAAGAAATCTAGGCTATGGGACATTAGCAACGGAAGCACGAGACCTGCTCTGTGCCATCTTCGCTCATTTTTATATGAATCACAATAAATGTAAATGATGATTGGTACCACAAGACTGCACACAGTCCAAACCCTAATGTGATGTGAAAGGTGGCACACAGAAAAAAAAAGAAAAAAAAAAGTAAATGTTACGCTTTTTAAGAGCACCCCAAAAAATGGTCACTGGCAAAACATATAAATTGTAAGTATTATACAGTGTTGCCACAGTTACTTTGAAAAAGTAACTTAGTTACTTTACAGATTACTTGATTTTAAAAGTAACTAAGTTACTTTACAGATTACTTGATTTTAAAAGTAACCAAGTTAGATTACAAGTTACTTTATTAGTTACATTCATCAGTTGCCGACAACACCTCTGCAGCCTCAACATAAAAATGACAACCGTTTTTGCCAACACTAAACATAAAACATACACTACACTAAACATAAAACACTAAACATAAAACCCTAAACATGTTAATGAAAAGGTACAAATTACTTTGTGTTCTTATTAAATACATTTATGAAAAACAATTTATATTTAATTTTTAATTTATATTTATATATGAATGTAAATAATTATATGGGCCTACACAAATAATATAAAATTACAAGATTTATATTTTATTGTAAACGTAATGTGCAGCCTTGTAAAGGGACAACAAATATATGATCGATCCGTGAGAACAATATATTTTTTAATAATCTTTAAGGGCACAAAACTATGAAAATATATGAAACGCTTCAAAACAGAGCGGCAACAAAGCGCTTATGCGCATCCCGGGTGCAGAATGATGTGCTTAAAGCAACATGGAGTCAGTGTGCAGTGCAGCGCGAGTGCACATTGAAAAGTTCACGGCATAAAGAGAAGATGAGCGTTGAGCCCACAAATCCTAGTCTACTATGTAGCCTATATCGGTCCAAATATTCACTGATTATTTGTTTCTTCACAGTTTTTAATTCTGGTTATTGTGCGTGTGATGCTATAATAGTCCTTGTGTTGTCACCTGAGTAGCGAGCACAACATCTTTCAGAAACCGCTAGATTAACTCCAGGAAGATAAATTATTTTATCAACATATCAAGTATTATAACGGGAATATATAATATGGAGTGAGCTTTCCCGTGCAGCTGCTGACTGGAACCGAACGACGCGCAGTTTGAATGCTGAACGGAGAATGATTGACAGCTACAGCGGAGGAAAGACATTCAGCTATGGAATGGCTTTAGATGACTTTGTACTAGCAAATCATAATATACTAATAATGGTTGCTGAAGGATGTGACAATATATATTTCTGATGATTATTTAATTATCACGACATGCCTAATCTGAGCAAGTGACTGCCTGTCTTGAGTTTTGTCGACAGACGGAGGCGGCAAGAAATTTGACGGAGCGGCCGCCTCGTAATTCTCTATGCAGGAAAAACCCTGCTGAGACTAAACAAGAAAGCAAAAATATATATTTTTACTAAGGAAAATGACAAAAAAAGTAACTCACAGTGACTTGGATAAGTTACTTTAATCTGATTACTGGTTTGGAAATAGTAACGCGTTAGATTACTCGTTACTGAAAAAAGTGGTCAAATTAGAGTAACGCGTTACTGGCATCACTGGTATTATATAACAATAAATACATATATAATGCCACATTAATGTTATAAGATTTCTATTTCAAATAAATGCTGTTCATTTTAACTTTCTATTTATCAAAGAACACTGAAAAACATCTCACAGTTTCTACAAAATTATTAAGCAGCACAACTGTTTACAACTCTAATAGTAAACAATTTAGTTTGAGCACCAAACCAGCATATTAAAATGATTTCTGAAGGATATTGTGACTGAAGACTGGAGTAATGGCTAGTGAAAATTTAGCTTTGCCATCACAGGAATAAATTACATTTTAAAATAGTTTTAAACAGTTATTATAAATTGTAGTAATACTTCACAAAATTACTGTTTTTACTGTATTTTGGATAAATGCTGTCTTGGTGAGCATAATAGACTTCTTTCAAAAACATTATTGACCCCAAACTTTTGAACGGTAGTGAAGGTCTGAATCACACAAGACAATGGGGAATCGATGATGAAGAAGGAAAAGGCACCACAAAGAAAGATCTCTTTTGTATTACCTCATTTCCTTACACAACTAGTTTGAGATACTTTCCTATAAAATCCTAATGCATTCTGCAAAACCCATTACATATTGGTCCTATTACTGCCCATCCAGCAATATGACTGGAATCATTTGTGGCATTGTTTAAAATTAATAATAATGTGCAGGTAACCAGGGGAGGCTTGGTCCAGTGCAGACAGGTCCGTAGAGCGAGGGAGTCTGGGCTTCATTAGAGATTTCATTCCCCCCTCAGCACCTCCACCTCGCTCAAGGTCTGGAACCATCCATTTACATCTGCGTAATTGGGGACACATGCAGGTTCACATGTACTAAATCTGCCTCCTCCTGACAGCTCTACCCCTTTCAGGGTGTCTTGACAAAGCCTTCGATATGATCAAATGCTACCTCTTCCAGTTCCATTGGGTTTGTCCCTCAATAAAGCAACAATGCAGGGTGAAATAAGCAGCATAGGCCATAGATGAAGCCAGCATCTGATAGCATATGGAAGATGTTTACACTAATATTGCTGTTCTGATGTTATCACATGCCTTCATTTAGTGGATCATATGTTCCCGAGAGAGGGGCTCTAAAAGTAGGGACAGATTTTCATGGAAATAGATTAGATGGGGGTCAACTTATGCATAGACACATATTGTCTTCTAGGGCGTTCTGTCTTTGAAGCAAAATAAGTCTTGTGGAATGAGCGCAAGCATTTTGGAGATACAACAAAGCATTTTTGGGCTGCTTTTAAAGTATGACTTCAATTACAGTGACATACTTCTAGCGCATCCATGGGATTTTAAACAAAAGCATATCTATGGATCATAACCAGACAGAGTAACCCAGCACAGCTAATGAAAGGGCAACGGACATAATAGTTTAGAGATGTTGCTGCAAACTGAGGTCCCTTTGAAACAGCATTATGACTTTCACTTTCAATTATGGATATTGAAATAATGAATCAGCCATCGCCAACAACGTTCTGATTATCTGATTAACTACATCCACATAGGTCCGGATATACTGTATTTAAAAGTGCCATTTCTTTCAAATCGCTCTCCATCCACAATAAAAACAATTCTGGAAAGATGCTCATCCACTCAGAAACATCTGAAAATGCTTAAATGCATGTGTAAAACATCATAAAAGCTCACTGAGATGATACTGAGAGACCAGACTAAATAATATTCTCACGCCATTCTTTTTATTAGCAAAATATCCAACCACTTACTGGTGCATCCAGGTCGCACTCAACAGTTCTCACAGCCATTTAAATACCCAATATATATCAAAACGATCGCATAAGAACCTTCAAAACGATTACCCTTGAGATCACGTTAAGATAACTTAAAAGGCTCATATGGATGAAACCTGTGTTGAGACAATCTTATCGCTCCGTAATAAAGCCAAATACCTCATATTGTAACAAGAGTGCACAGCCTTTTTGTCTTACGTTGACTTGTCTTTAACTGGAAACTGATCAATTTTAGCAGCCTCATGTGGAACGTGCACACAGCAGTTAGTATTTTAAGTAAATTGAACCAAAGTGCCCTTTCAGTGATATGATGAGCAATAATTTAACCCGTTCTAGGTCCCTCGCATCACAGTTAGAGTTTCTCTGGCTCTCTGGGGGAGTTTTGGCCCATTGGTCTGTAGACTGATGTGCAGCAGTGCCTTTGATTCCGCACATCTGGAAAAGCTGCTCAGCGGTTTAAGGCTGTCCACATACACTCTTTGAAATGAGCAGCCACCGCTGACAGTCTACAGAGGCCACTGCTCCCCTGACTGCAACCCCCTTCACCCTTTTCCTTCTGGAAGACTGTTTTATCAAGTCTCATGCAGACGGTAATAAAAGTTTTCGTTTTTAGTGTGCGTGTATGTGTGGGTGAACAACAAAGAGAGATTAGATGTTGTTGCCAAGGACCCACAAATACGATCACCTTGCAGAGGAAACTCTATAATATCACTTAATATTTTTCTCACATAAAATGGGTCTTTATACAATAAAAATATACAGTATAAAGACAACAAAATCAAATTGCTTCCAAAATTAAATAATTGCAAAATTAATTAATTAATAATTCCCCCCCACAAAAATATTAGTATACTGTTACTAATGATGTTTAATAGAATAAAATAATGAGCAAATCTCAATTTCAGCCAGGTCTCCAAAAAAGCAGACTAAAAGAATAATATTTATTTAAATATACTTTCTTATTTATATTTATTATATTTCAGGGTGTAACAGTGCACAGGTCTTTTGGTACAGCGTGCATGTAAACCATGTGAACTTCTGTTTGTATGGAACGCAATTCAAAACTCTGAGTTTTCAGATATATCCTTATCTGTAAATGTAACAAAGCCACACGAGTATTTCCATTTTGCATAAAGCATTCGCCATCCTAAAAATGAATCACGCACAGAAACCTCGCACAATGAGTCCGATGCGTATGAATTAATCTGTTGCAAAAAAATGTGCAAAACAATTAAAATGGAGTCTTCAAGCAGAGAGGAGGATTATTTTGTCCTCTTTTCTTAAAAAGTGAAAAAGAAAGAGATTGCATAGAGAGGAAGGAGAGATCCACCTCTTTATCAAGGAGCTGCAGGATTATCCAGAGTGATTCAAAGTTTACTTCAGGATGTCAGTGGCTCAGTTTGATGCTTTTCTAGCGATACTGGAGCCACATATTATTATATATTGACACTTTGTTTGTCATCCAGTGCTTTGTTCTGCGAGACGAAGGGGATCAACTTGTCAGATGCCATTCTGTATTTTTAGAGTTCTCTTGTACGGTGGCTCTGAATTGTCAAAACACCTCTCAAAATGCTTGCAACGGATGCGAAAAACACCATTTTTTTATGATGGATGAAAGTTTCGGAGGCAGTGTGTAAACGTGATTGACACGTGAGGTCGTATTTATTTTTTAACACGCAAAAATCTGGACAAAAAGACCTTTACACCCCTAATTATATGTACTGCTCATCTTTCCCATGGAAAGGTTATTTTGGTTCACTTTACTAAAAATACTACCTGCTGTGTGTACAGTGTTCAACATGAGGCTGCTAAAATTAATCGGTTTCCAGTTAAAGACAAGCAAACCTGACACATATAGATTATCACCATGGTAATTAGTGGTGCTGTGCAGTTGCTAGGGTGTTCTGGAAGGTTTCTTATTGGTAACAGGGCTCATCCAAGTCATCTTCATTTGGTTTTCAGCCTGTTTGATCATCCACAAGGCAAATGTTGTAAGTTGTATCACTTCATTACCATGCTGAAGTTTAAAACTCTCTGGATATGAGCAATACTAACAGTCTTAGCAAGCACCACTAATTAACAAATGAAAATAAATGGACCAACACCAGACATAGGATTGAGATGAGTGACATAAATAAAGACATTGAGAAGAGAGCACAAAGGCAGCTAAGGTAAATGGAGGATGGTGGTCTGTTATGCAATCAGTCTGTTCTCGTCCATGATGCATCAGGGTGGATTAGTCAGCTCACAGGAGCTTGTAAATTAGCCTGGTGGAATGTGTACGTCTGCCAGCCTCTTGCCTCAAGAAGCTCGGCCCTGCTGAAGCCATCACTGGCCTGTGGTCTCTCATCTTCTTTGATGCATCCACCACTTGTCCTTACTCTTTCACATGTTTTCGGTGTTTCTTTGTCATTCTGAAATAGCCATATAGTCGCAGGAAGATGAAAGCGGAATGAAATACACTGCGGCTTCAACCTGATGGCATTTATAATGGGTTTTATATCATACGCTCATTGATGCTAACTAATAAGCCACATAAGGAGGATACATTCCACTGTAATTGTAGCCCCAAAAGTGCACTACTGCTGTCAGCTCAAAGACTAACAATGTGGAGTTGAGCATTTACAAAATATGGGATTACAATTATTTTGCTTAAAACTAATCTAAAATAGAACAGCCTCACCTCACAAAAAAAAGCAAAGCCATTGTGAATGAGGTCTAAACACCATTTTATGACTGAGCAGGAACGCTAGTCATTCATCACTCCTTGAACCCTAAAATGGTTGCCTTGACCTCTCTTCTCCTGAGAGACAGCCAGGTCAAAGCAGGCAAAGGATGTCTGGTGACCCCCCTGATGACTCCTGCTTGGTGGTGGGGGGATCTGAGGAGGAGCAGACACGGTAATGAGTTTTACAGCAAGTCTACTCAGCTTTTAAGAGCAGTTTTGCTCTCTTGTGTGAAAAAAGGAACTCAAAAGTTAAAGGAAATCCTGCACACTATCGATACTTGCAAAAGATATCAAAACTTTTTATTAGCAACGTTTCGGTTTTTAATAAAACGTTTTGATATCTTTTGCAAGTATCGATAGTGTGCGGGATTTCCTTTAACTTTTGAGACTTTTAGATATTTTGTAATCCTCTTTCCTACGCACCTATCTATTACCAACAGGTGTGCGATGGTAATTGTCAATTAATGTGAAAGAAGGTACAAAATATACTACAGCAAAGAGTCATTATATTTATCAAAAGTGATAGTAAAGACAATTATAACGTTACAAAAGATTTCTATTTCTAATAAAAGTTGTTCTTTTGAACATTCTATTCATAAAAAAAAAATATTCACTGATACTATTAAGCATCAGCAGCTTTTCAACATTGATAATTATAAGAAATGTTTCTTGGGCACTGAATCAGCATATTAGTATGATTTCTAAAAGATTGTGTGACACTGAAGACTGCTTAAAATTCAGCTTTGCCATCACAGGAATAAATTGCATTTAAATATATTAAATATGTAGGGGCCATTTGATGCTTTTTAATGTGTTCGTTTTCATTTAGTGTGTAATCTATCTTTTTGTGCATGTATAAAGTTACAAAGCTTATAATTTCCAACAAAACAATTTATTCTATCTAAAAAAAAAAGACTGATCCAGACCTGCCTAAAACACCTCGATCGAAGTTCCTCAAACGTCCATGTGAAGTATGAGCATAATGCCCGCCCAAAGGCCTACGCAAAGAAAGAAGGCAAGGCTTCAGTGTCATGTGGCGGAGACGGAGATGCTGTGGTGTTTGGATGACAAAGCAAAACCGCTTTTGCTTTCAGAGGTTAATCAGAGGTTAAGATGTATTTATAAAGCTGTTCCTGAGGAGTACAACCCAAAAGTTTGCTTGTGCACCGTGCATTTCACAAAGGAGAGCTTCCTGAACCTGGGAAAGTGCAATGCAGGCTATACACAAAGACTATTTACTGCTGTGAAACGTTCGGCTCAAGTTGTGCTTGCAAACTTGGTTCCGATCATTTTGCTTGATCCTCCACATTTTCAGAATCTGACTCGGACTCTAGCTGATACGGTAAAACCGATGACATTATTATTAACTGTGTGGTTATGAATTAGCAGCCTTGGAAGCTGAAGCTTGCGATTATTTTTTTTATCAAAAAAGTGTAGCCTTGATGAGTATAAGAGACTATGATGACTAAGGATGACTTGACAGCACAGGCTGTGTTGTGTCTGAATATCTAAATGAACTAAATGATATTAACATTACGATCAAATTTTGTAAATATTTAGCAGAATATGATATGTTGAAGTATGTACATCATGTTTTAACTGTGTGGTCTAGTCCTAATGTACTGAGAGGTTACGGAGCGCTGCTGTGCCAATGAACTGTCAGCGCTCTGTGAATCTCATTGCATTCATTCTGCATGACCTCACCATAAACAAACTCCTGAACCCAGTCTTTGATATGACGATAAGCCCATTTGAGAGATGAGAATTAACACACACAACTCATACGCTGACCAATTCGATTATAAACTGCTGCAGTAAGACACTTTTCAATTATTACAGAAAAATATGGTATCACATCAAGAGAGTAAGTTAAAAGATCATGACTATGAAAATGCCCTTGTTTATTGTGATTTCATTTTGTCTTCATGAGATAGATGTCAAATACTGCAGGACATATTCTGTCAGGTATCGGTATGTATAATATAATGTAACAAAATTATATATTATAATATATATTTGTTATCTTATATTATACACATTTACTAACACTTATTTTAAGATCAAAAGTTGTATCTGTTAACATTAATTAATGCACTATGAACTGTCATGAACATAATGTTTTTATTAACTAGCATTAGCTAAAGTTAATCAATTATGTAAATGGTATTTTGCTCATTGTTAGTTAATGTCAGCTAATGAATGTTAACAAATGAGACCTTATTGTAAATTGTTACCAAAAATTGTAATTCTCTGCCATTGCCTTCACCCACTGATGGTCATAAATATGGCAGTTGTGAGGAGAAGGTCACGTCATTGAATTAGGATATAATGATAATTAAAATGAGGATATCATTCTCTCAAATTACAGCTAAAATTTGTGTTTTGGAAAAGAAAAGAAAAAAAGTACATTATTTTCAGATTTCAGTTAGGTGCTTTGGGGCTTTTTGTGGAAGTAATATCACTTTTCGCACTGTTTTATTTCAAATAACACACTCTTTATACTTCAACAAAGCTTAAGAATACCCATAAATCTATATTATATAACATTTTCTAAACAAACTAGCAAAAACCAAAAGGTGAACATACAGTATATACAAGTTTTGACGACTATTGCCTAATTATTACACTGAACAAGTTGATATGATCGGGTTACAATCATGGCAGTGAGGTCATACAGTGTGTTACATGAACCAGATGAATACAGGGGTTTGGTGGGCAGTTTCCATAGTGACGGTCCTACCTAAACACCAAAACATCATGAGCCCACATCATAGGCCAGGGAGATGCACTATTGCTGTCTCCGGCACACAAACACAAGGACACATATACACACATGCTGTTGAAGAGATCATTCTATTGTGAATCCTATCCCTTTCCCAATCACTTCTAATAGATCAGAGCCACTACAAAAAAGACAAAGTCACTGCACAGCTGGGGCACTTGTGTCTTTCCTCCACAGAGAGAAACAGACACAATTCAGAGAGAGAAAGAGAGACAGGGAGGGAACAAGAGAAAGAGAGAATTGGTGGTGAAAGAGAATAGTTAAGGAGGGAGAGGAGGGGGTATCCATCTGTCCATCTCTAGGGTCTCATTGAACAGTAGGATCAGAGGGGTGAGAGCACCGAAAATCCATTGGAATTCCAAGAAGGCCAAGAGAGGGAAAACAAAGCCTGTGCTTCTCTCCCGGTCCCATCCTCTAATCAGTCACATATGACCAGAGAAAGAGAGAGGAAGAGAGAACACAATTCATTCGTTTCTCCTTTTTATGCATTATGTTTATTTTTTACATAATTCAACCTAACACTCCCCAAAGAAAATCATCAGATCAGTGACACTGTTTCTAATGTGCAGGGTTCTACATTGGTACGGCAACTCAGCTACTTTTTTGATAGTGTTACAATTGGCGAGTTTAAAAAAAAAAAGTTTACTCTTTGTTTTTGTGTCAGTCAAATACTGCACTAATTACAAAAAGAGATCATATGATATTACCCTGCCATTCAAACATTTGGGTTTATTGTGAAATATTATTATTTTAATTTATTGTGAAATATTATTCTTTGAATTTAAAAACAGAAATGTTTTGTAACAATATAAATGTCTTTAGTGTCACTTTTGATCAATTTAATAAATCTTTGCTGAATAAAAGAATTAAAGGGGTCCTATTATGCCCTTTTACAAAGTCTTGATTTAGTTTTTGGGGTGTACTGGAATATGTTTCATGCTTGATTTTTCATTATTTTTCACATATTTTATATTATTACAGCACCTCTCTCTCTCCCAAGAACACGCCAATTTCGATGAAGCCCCTCCTTACATGATTGGTTCTCTGGCCTAGTGTGTTGTGATTGGCCCTGCTTTGTGATCGATTACTGTTTGTTTTACCGTACAATTTGTATTTTACGACAAATATCACAATTAATTGGTGGATAACATCATATGTATAATGTATAAGAAAATTACAAAAACATACCAGTATGACTTTGTTAAAGGTCAAGACTTTGTAAAAGGGCATTTTGTAAAAGGGCATAATAGGACCCCTTTAATACCTGCATGGCAGCCGCAGGAAGAAGGGCAGAAAAAGAGCTCCATCATACCTAAAACTCATGATTCTTGGCTAGAATGACCCAGCGCTTGGGAATTGAGCAGTAGATTTAACCCAATAAAAACCCTCATTGTGCTTTCAACCTGGTCGGGCATAAATCCTACTCGAAGACATATCCTACAGCGAACCTTGTGCTTCACATATTTTACCTTTATGTCCTTTATCTTTCCCCCATTCACTCAGTCAGCGGATTCATCAGCTCAGCGGGAGCTTTTGCCTAAATGTGCAGTTGTTATTAAAACAACATGATTGACTTGATTTTGTAGGACAGTGTTTTCCAACTTTGTACCCCCAGAGTCCCATCAGTAAGGCTAAAGTACATTGCTAAATTGTACATTGTCAATGCTAAACCACAATGTGTTTCTCATTTACAAGATATCTTGTTGCAATACCATTAATATCGATAACATTAATTTAAAGTCATGGTTTAAATTAAATCAAAACTTTGAATAACAAAGAAACACACCATATAATTGTACTATGAGCATCATCCACATTGCATAAAACTTGCACACATTATGATAATTATGAACATTTTCTTTCCTTAATAATGAAATGTTAAAATATCCTTTAATATACAGTACATTACCACTACAAAAAGTTTGGGGTCAGTAAGATTTTTTTTTTATTAAATTAATATTTTTACACAATATTAATAATGCAAAGGCATATTAAACTAATCAAAAGGGATAGTAAAGACATTTACTATCGACTTCTATCAAAAACCTTAAAATATTAAACATTACATTTTACCATTTGTTTTCCCCCCTTTTAACCTGCTCAAATTCCCATACACGTAGTTCTGTTTAAGAATAACTGTTGTAAGACAACTGTTCAAATCATGTTTGTGACTGAAAAAGACATGAAAATTAATCTGGCTGAAAATGAAACATAAGCTCATGGCCCTCTTATTGTACATCTGCATGACGCTATGATGCAGTACTTAACATGCTATTTCTGGAACTGTAAACACTACAATCGGCCATAACGAATGACCGTGGCTAGTTAGTTTCCTGTTTTCCACAGCATACGGTCTCATTTTTCATCAAAATATGTCCGTCCTTAGCTGTCTGTCTGGTCTAAGTTTTCCCTCCACAAGTGTAATTAAGTTGTTGTTTGTTTATTAGTCCCATAGCGTCTTTTATGTAATTATGTGGCATATTCGAAGCCCCTTTAGTTTTTACCTAATGGACTAATGTTCTACCTACCGTTGGTATTAACTGTTTTTGTGTGAACACAAAAAGTGTTTGTTTAGGGAAAGCTTAGTTGTGGCCTAAAGAAGTCTGCTGGTGGAATCTGGGGGATAAATGTTTCGGGAAGTACCACCTCTACGCTCTGTGTTGAGTAAATACCCTAGAGAACAAAGTCTCTGAGTGTGTGTGTGCACTCCAAAAGCTCAAAGTCTTCCTGTAGGACACTGAACAGCACTGCAGAGCAGCACTGGGTCCATTAGAGCTCATCAAGAGATTGCCTTCACAGAGTGCAATTACAAGTCCACAGAGCCATGAACCTTCCTGAAGCCCTGCCAACAACATCTGAGTACCATGTTTCCACAGGACGGTTGACCTGCCTTAGAAATGGATGCCAAATTAATTGCTAAAACCCTAATTCAATTTAGTACGGCTGAGCGAGAAAGTTTATTTTGTCTCCCGGACTATCAGAAGTAAGGCTACATATTTAGCAAGCACAGCAATATGACAAAAAATAAGTCAAGATGGCTGCCAACATTCCTACACAACCTATGGTACAATTACACCGAACAGATGGATTAATGAATGGAACATTTACAGTAAATTGGTGGAGAGAACTGGAGCGCAGAAAGCCCGTCCAACTACTAAAGAGACACAAACAAAAGACAAATTCTTGTTTAGTTTAGCATTTCTGTGGAACTATGTTAAGTACATCAGATATTCCCACTTTAGTGCTACTTTTAGTGCCAAACCACTAGAAATGTAAAAAGAGAAGAAGAGACAGTGTTGTGTCAAGCGCAAAGGTGTATATAAAATTATATATTGTTTATATGTCTCATGATACTACCATTGACATGTCTTGAGTAATTATGTTAATACCATGGTATATAAATATGGTATAATTTAGTACCATGGTATATATAAAAGTACCATGCTATTACAGATGCTATCACAGAACCATTGTACCACCACAGCATGTTTTGTAACCAGCAAATTTAACTCACTATCGATTTATACAAAGACTCAAAAAGCACAAAGAAATTTGAAAAATGTAAAAGCCTGTTTTCTCTTTAGAGTAAAATATAACACCAGGTAATTGTGAGAAAATGTTTCAAATAAGAAATTACATTGTGAGATTTAAAGTCCTACTAGGAGTCAAAATAACAAGAAAAATAATAGTAATTGTGAGGAATAAAGGTCAAACCTTTGAGAAATAAAGTCAAATTGTGAGAAATAAATGAGATACTGTATAAAGTCACAGTTATGAAAAGTCACGATTTTAAAAAATAAAGTAAAAATGTACAAAAAACAAAAAACGCCTCAATTGTGATATATTGTGAAGTCTCAAATGCAAGGAATAAAGTTGCAATTATGAGATAATTAGTTGTGATTTTACAAAGTCACAAATATGATAAATAAAGTTAAACTTGTTAGATGTCACAATTATGAGAAATTAAGTTGTGATATATGAAACAGAAATATGTGATATGAAGTCAATACATTACAATATATTAAAAAATATGTTTTATCTAAAGCAGAAACTTCCACAGAAAAGAGAAATAGAGGCACGCTATTGAGTGAAAGACAAAGTATAAAACAAATGTTATACAGATGAGAAAGAGGAAAACGCCTTATCAAGTGTTAACCGCGCAGTCGTCCAATTCGGCCTCACAAAAAAGTCCCAACAGTTCAGTGCGCTCTCCAGGCTTTCCATAATGAAAAAGTACCAGCATCTCAGGAAAGTCCCCACAGTGCAGCTCTGTCCCTGCATATAAAGGCTGGCTGTGGCTGAAAGCTCCTAAAGTTTTACAAGCTAACATTATCCCCTGGTGCTCTTAGAGCCCTGATGTACCAGAGGGGACACAGCACCATAAACACATTCTAAATCTGCTGTGGCACATCCATTCAAACTGGAACTGCGGGCACATGACCCTTTTATTATCTTTTTAAGCTTTGTTTCACAAAAAAAGAATAAACAATTGCATTAATTATAAAAGGAATAGGCCCTTTTGACTTAACCCCCGCCCACATTCGGTTCTACAGATAATTTTCTGTCACTATTCACATAAAAAAAAAAGTAAACATGACTAATCTGACACAATAAATTCAACTTTAACTCATTTCAGCCTAAAATACATAATGATGCACCTGTGTTTTGTTCCATTACACTGTGCTCTGTCGCAAGAACACATTGAGCATTTGCTTCATTGGCTTATTTCACTCGGTTTAGAACTGGAGTCTAGTCTGCCTGCTGTGATTTATGTGAAGCTGATGCAACTGAAGTGATGCTTGAGGTGTGTGGAAGAATCAGGGATTCCAAATCACCCGCGCTTCCCTTCAAACTCACTGAAGGTTAAACTCTTTTATACTAATCCACCAATCCTTTCTTTCCACCATACATCATCTACTCCTTCCAGCCCTGATGACAGGCATTACATTCAGAATGACATCACAACACTGAGGCCAAATGCTTCAGTGCTTTGAAAACTGTGCATTGCAAATGTAGCACAACTGATTGAGACTTTTTTGGCTTCCAGTAAATGGTACGATCAGCCAAGTGCCACATGAGCTAATGCTGAGAGAGGTGAAGTTCTCCTCTCACACTCTGCCACTGCCATAATGCCGGTCCTCGTAAAACCTTAAACCACCTCTTTAGTTTCACACTTGCTCTAACTTTACAAGCAAAGCCTGTGGTGACACAACGTGTGTGGGTTTGTGTGTGTACTATGTGCAGACTGGCATAATAAAAAGTATAAGACAGAAGCTACCTAAACAATCTCACCTAGCAAATAACTTTCTCTTAAAGGTGAGGATGTAATTTCTGTGCCCAAAAAAATTCACCAAGCTAAACTGCAAAAATGATGGCTGAACAGGTTTTAAATTTGCCTCTGAATATCGAGTTGGAAAACACTAAAAAGGTTACACACATCTTTAAAAAAAACAAAACCTTTTTATCAGCCGTTCATTTGTGTTCAGTAGGGTTTCCTTAAATCACAGCCATGGGTGCTACTAGCTAGTTAGCAGAAAGTTGTTTTGGGGAGGGTCATTCACATTCTAGTTGTCATCAGTATTTTTTGCTCTGTTTACCAAGAAGAGAAAGACTGTAGGCGTGTCCCATTTTACAAACGTTTGCAGTTTTCCACACAATTTTTAGTGTATGTTGGACACTTTATGAACTCGGCAGCTTTTCCTACACTGCAGAAGGTGAGGAGCTAAACATGCTAAAGCTAACAGCAACGCATGCTTCTGTGTAGTAAAAGACTGTTAAACCATGTCCTAACTAGGCATGCCACGACAAGCAATAAAAAGGCGCTAGAGTTTTTGTCATAATCAGTAACAACAGCGATACTTGACAAGCAACAGGGGATTCTATTTTTGGAATGCTTTCTATTTCTGTAATGTCACAGCTGACAGCTCAATGATTATCTCAGGTACTTAGGTGTTTTGTTTTTAAAAGTTTAATTTAAGTTCAAATAGTTTTGCTTGACTTTAATAGCCATAATGAAAGCAACAATGGATAATTTGTAGCTCTTGAAAGGAAGCAAGAACGTGAACTCTATGTGACAAAGATTGTATCAGCCACAGAGTATGTATTTTGAATAGTGTTAAATTGGTTTATTTTTTAATTAATACGATTAGTTACAATACTTAACCATTTTGTTGCGAGACAGCAGTACACTTGCAGAGAGAAAGAGTGCACATGCTCTTCTGATTGGCTGTGATTTAAGGTTGATTTTGTTTAGTCTTTTAGCCTAGTCGCATCTGGTGTGGACAGACAAATTGCTTGTTGCTGGTTAGGACACATTGTTAAAGGGTTAAATCACCCCAAAATGAAAATGTTGTCATTGTTTATTCACCCTCATGAAGTTCCAAACCCATAAGATGTTGGTTAATTTTCAAAACATAAATTAAGATATTTTAATGAAACATGAGAGGTCCCTCCGCTGGAAGTCCACATAACCAAAACTTAGAAGATCAAAAGGTCATAAAATGAATCCAAATGATGAAGTTTTGGTTGACTTTCAATATAGGGACAGAAACCTCTCAGATTTCATTTAAAATGTTTAATCTTATATTTCATTAAATATATATGTTTTTAAGATTAACCAAAGACTTATGGGTTTGGAATAACATGAGGATGAGTAAATTATGGCAGAATTTTCATATTTGGGTGGACTACCTCTTTCCGTTTTCCATTTGAGTCATTTTATCACTACCTTTCAAAAAAAATCATACACAGTACATAGTCGTGTAGTGTATAGTGCATCATTTGAGGTGCAACATACTGTAAAATCTATCAGTTACTGGTTATTTTTGTTATCTTTTAGCAGTACACTACCTTCTAGAAGTTAAACTGTGTGGACTCAAAGCTACAATTTTGATTTTATGGGGTTTTGAAAGTAACTATTATGTATTAGCATAAAGCTAATATCAACACTCCTCAATATACGAAAGGATGCATGGACCCGGAGATCTTTCAACTGGCTGGATGTAGACTATGAAATCACAGGTCTCAATAATTGCAATTCTCTCAAAAACAACAGATACTTCATGGCTCTGTGTAGCCTCAGGTCCACTGCCTTTACTCACAGACAAACCCAGAGTGTTTGAATGATGAATGCAGGTGGACGCTTCATTAATCATGTGGACGCAGAGAAAGGTGTTGGATAAAGAAAAGTGACATTAGCTTCGGTGTGTAATGCGAGAGCTTGAGGGCCAGTGAGGAGGCGAGTGTGTGCGCATGTACGTTTTGATTCTAACCAGGCCTGGCTTGTCTCAGCAAACGGCTTGATGAAGCAGGAAGTCATCCAAACACAAGCTATGCGGGCTGAACACTGCAAGGTGGTCTTGAACATGCGACACAAGCCCACACACAAAGATCTGCACCACCTGAAGAAAAAGATGCCTATGAGACATATCTATTATCAACTGATCTAGATCCAGTTCTGTTTGGTTGGCTGGTCAAGCATAGCTCTAACTGGATGAGTTCTTTGTCTTAATTTGACATATTCTGCAGAATCAGGCACTTGAGGTGTACGAGGTTGTTTTCTTGGTTTATTGCATTTCATTTCTTGTGTGTTCTGCCATAAATTATATAAAAAAAGGAAATGCACAATGAAATATCAAATACAGATACCAATAAATAATAATACAAATGTCAAATATAGGCTTATAACCAATATGGTACCGATATATCATGCATCTCTACTGTTTAATGAAGTGTAGAGAGAAGTGTAGTTGCCATTACAAAAACAGTTTTGATGAAGGAAAATAAGCATTTAGTGAACAAACAGTATTGCTTTGGCCAATGGCAATTCTTAACCCTTTCCCTGCCATTGATGGAATTTTCCAGCAATCCATGTTTTCACTGTTATGCGGTAGGGGGTGATATTATATTATGCATCTTCTGAAAGAGTACAGAATCTCCGGATCAAAAGACAGGCGAAGAAGAAGCAGAAACAAACGATAGAAGCATTGCTGATGCACATGAAAAATAACGAGATCATCAAACATTAAACAGCATATAAAGCAAAACGGCCTATTGTTACCGAATGAAATGTCGAGCCACCAAGAGTTATAGGACTGTGCAAGCTTTGGGGGTGTTGATGGACGCAATCTCCTCCATCTATCATTCTGAATCCGATGTAATTTTTACAAGCTAAACTAAATTCTATTAGTATGCTTAAAACAACACTAAAACAAGCTATTAAAACAAACTAAAAACTTATCTAAATAAATAAAAAATATTGTTTTTATAAGAATTAATAAATAATATGGTGTAAGAATAATAAATATAATTCAATAAAGATTCTCTCAAAACAAGTCTTATCTTAGGCAATTTTGCTTGCATTAGAAGTAAAAGCATCATCTCGTTAGAAGCATTTTTAGATATTTTTACTAAAAAAAACGAATGAAAAAAAATACTAAAATAACTTTTGTAGTGAAACCCTTTCATTTCTCCCTCACACATGCACACTTTCTCCACCTCTACGGCACGCTTTTGATTAGCTGGCATCCATGAAAGGAGAGAGTGATCATGCCAACAGCAGGCTGTGAGGATATGGGTGTGAGTGAGTGTGTATGTGTGTGTGTGTGTGTCTAATTCTGAGGAATTAATTATGGGTGTGGGATTGATACGAGTACGGTCCTCACTGTATGTTCATCTGACAATGTAATGGGTATTTACAGAGAGGGTTAAGGTCACAGTGACTTTCTATGTGCATGTTTGGAAAGATGGCTTTCACATCAGAGTATGCATCTGCGTATGTATGTACGTTCATGTGGGTTTGCATAGATTCCTAGCGAGATGGCGCTGACTCAGGCCTACTCGTTCCAGCTTGGCCTGTAATCACAACCTCCTGCATGACGAGTGCAGAATCAGAGCTAAACTGCAGTCCATAGGCCTCAGAGCTCCCATAAATCTCAGTCTGCTCATGAGGGTGTGGTGGCCAGGGGCGTGGAGTAATGGCTGAATGTCAAACATGATATGTTAACAGCTGTAGATAGTGCCGCCCTGTGGGGCAGTTGCACTGATTGGCATCTGACTAATTTGTGTTTTGCACATATCTGCCTCCAGTTCATGTGGAGTCTATTTTGACAGCTCTGCCTAACCAGAGGTTACATAGGTGAGGCTGCCTGCCACCCAAATTTAAACATCTTGCCAAAGTATTTCAAATAAATTATTTAATGGGAAATCAAGATTTGCATCTCCTGAAGGAAATAGCAGTGCTAGCAAGGCTGCAAAAGAATGGTGTTAAAGTTTTAAATAAGTTTAGTTTTTGGGCTATGGTAATATAGGGGGCTTTCGCACCAGGTAGTTATAGGAGCTTAGTTATATGAACTAGCCACCAGGGAGGTTCCCAGTGAACTAAAAGTTCCACAAGGAACATTTTCCTGGTTGCATTCGCACCGCCAGTAGGAACTCTAAAGTGACGTAAGCCGCACTTGTTGTTGTGACTTTTATTTTGACGGCACCGAGAACGGCAGAGCCTGAGCACACAGCTCTCACATTCTCTGTCTTCTATAGTTTATAGTTATTATAGTCCTGTCTAATACATTATTAAATAGAACTGTTATACAAAGCAAGTAGACAGTATATGAAAAAGTATTAGTGTTTGCCGTGTGGAGCTCAATATCACTAGCTAAGTAGAAATACATAATCATGTTTTGCTTGGTCCCCTCAAAGTTGCGTTGGATTTTCTCTGTAGCGTAAAGGTTGAGAGGTCTATTTATCACTGTTTTCCATGTTCGTAGAGTTAGTATATGGAGTAAATATAGACTATAATCTGTGTGCGTAGACTGCTTGTAAAAAAATGGCGGGTGCTGATGTTTCGCATGCGTTTGGCCAATCAGCATACACTTGCATCACTGGTAGTTCCTATAGGGTGGTGCATTTATGACATCACTTTGTAGGCCAAAACACGGAAGCAAGTTATTACTTTAGCACTTCCGGTTCCCTCGTACTGAAGTCAATGTTTTTTTTTTAATGGGATTTTGGTCAAATGGCTGAAATAAGGTCTGTGGTGAACACAAGCTCAAGACACTTTCACATTTTTTTCTACGACAAAATACCCCACTCGATTTATTGAAGCCGTTACGTGTCTTGAAAAAGACGGTTGCTAACAAGTGGCTAAATGGGACTACAGAGGCTGTCGAGGAGATTAAACATCATCACGCAGAAAAGGTCAAATCAGTCTGCTTTTACAGCCTCATTATGATCATATATGTGGTCTTATAAACTAGTCTAACTCAAACATTATGGGAAAATGTTTTTAGATAAAAACTGAAACAGTTGTCGGAAGCTTAGTGATGGTGATGTTGATATCGCGGGACCGTGGTGTAGTTCGTTTATAGCCTGCCTTTAGCTTTTTACTTCTGGCGACTGCATTTAGGCTTCAATATTTAGGCATTTAGGCTTCATCGTATTTTTTTGCGATAATCCAAAAGCCTATGGGAAAATCCTTTTGGGTTTTTCTCGAGGGAACCAGTGCGATAATAACTGCCGGTTGGCCTACAAGGCAACGTCATACCTGCACCACTCTATTGTGCTGGGTTAGACCCTACTCTGAAGTAGTTCACCCAAAAGAGTTTCTAGAACTAAAATCGTTCCTAGTTCCTGCGGTGCGAACGCGCCAAAATCCAGGTACTTCTGCCAATAGTTCTAGGAACTATGAAAAGAACTTGACTACAAACCCACCAGTTGAGAAACACTGATCTAAAATACAGTATAGTAAAAACAGTAATGCAAAATATTATGATTAAAAATAACTGTTTTCTATTTTAAAGGTCCCGTTCTTCGTGATTCCATTGTTCAAACTTTAGTTAGTGTGTAATGTTGCTGTTAGAGCATAAATAATACCTGTAAAATTATAAAGCTCAAAGTTCAATGCCAAGCGAGATATTTTATTTAACAGAAGTTCCCTTTCAAAGCCTACAGCGAACGGCTGGCTTGGATTACATCCTGGTACTTCCTTCATAAATGACGTCGATAGAACAGTAGAACAGACTAACCTCCGCCCACAAGACTACGCGAAAAAAGGGGGCGTGGTCTTGTTGCTGTCCCACGTGGAGAAGAGGACGTGTCGCGTGGAGAAAAGGAAGTGCTGCGTTTGACTGTTTTTGTCGCCATGACGTCGAGACGCTGTTATTTTCATCCCGGAGTCAAATCACCTTTGTTTGGCTTTCCCAGGGACGCTGTAGAGATCATTAAGCACGCATATATCTCCCGTTAAGAGGCGTGACCTTTCCACGTGCGCTAAGCTGCTGTCGAATCACAACACAGGACCGTGCTACGTTCGCTAAGCTGCTGTCAAATCACAACACGGGAACCGCTGGCACAATCAGAACTCGTTACGTATTTCTGAAGGAGGGACTTCATAGAATAAAAGAAGTCATCAGCCGTTTTCAGGACAGTGAAAACAGCGGTGTACAGATAAGTAAATTGTGTTAAAAATACTGTTTTTTTTTACACGCGAAACATGAACACATGTTATATTGCACACTGTAAACACAATCAAAGCTTCAAAAACACACGAAGAACGGGACCTTTAAAATGTTTTTAAAATGTAATTGTGATGGCAAAGCTGAATTTTCAGTAGCCATTACTCCAGTCTTTAGTGTCACATGATAATTTTGAAATCATTCTAATATGCTGATTTGATGCTTAAGAAACATTCAGTTGTGCGGATTATATTTTTGAACTGTAGTGTATATTAACAACAGAAATGTACCTGGCTTCTAAGATTTTATTAGTATACATCATTTTGTCAGGCCTGAAAAACACTATTTTAAAGTTTTTCCATAACTGTGGGAACCTTGGACAACATGCCTACAGCTAAAATGACATAAAGTCTGTAGAGTATGTAAAGAACTTCAGTGATGACATGAGAACATGTACTGACACACAACAAAGAATACATAGAAATCATCATTAAACGCTGGAACTCATCATAACTGTTTGCTTTGGCTATAATAAGCTTCACCTCAGGTGTGGGCTGACCCCAAAAAATGAATCCTTATTTAAAAAAAAAGGATACTCAAAATGCCTCTTTAATTGAGAACACACAAGACGTTTCCAATCAAAGCCCATTCAGTCCAATTATTTCAATCAAACTCCACCGTGATTACTGAAGAGACCCAAGTGAGTGACAACTGACATAGCTTGACTCCGCAATCAACTGCAATGTCCTGAGAGAGTTGGATGAGGCAAGACAAGATTCCTGCAGGCAGCCATGGCAACCTAAGCCTCACATCATGCTTCCAATCAAGGGAGGAATTTATTAGGGCCTCCGCTGAGACATATCATTCCCTGACTCATCACTGGGGATTTGTGGAATTCCTGCATTATCTTCTCTATCTTTCATTTGTTTTCACTTTCAACTAGAAGGTTCTGCTTTTTTATCTTTCTTCAGTCCCGAGTGTACGAGTTTTGTACAATAGCATTCAACTTTTCCTTGTGCGCGCACACACATGTACCTTTCCTCGTCCCTGTCTCCCGAGGGCAGCTCTTTTCTCTCTCATTACCCTGATCCCTCACAAGTCGACTTCACAAGACTCAACAAATTTTTACTTGTTTTACAACTGATTCCCCTAATGTGTAATTACATGGCTGTGCTGCAACAAAAATAAACCTGTACCACTTAATCTCAAAATACAATGCAAAACGTAATATGTTTTACAGCCCTGTCACACTTTTCATAAAAAATCTTACAATTATTAATTGCTCATAGATGTTGTTTGCAGCTTGCACACATTAAATATGTCAAAGGCATAAATGATGTCCCTCGAAATCAACAGGCGACTGCAGTTTTTCAAACATATGTGGAGGAAAAGACTATTTATTATGGAGGAATACAATAAGTTTGTTCCCCGAAGACAAAACTCTCCAATCATTGTGACTGGATCGGACACTTGATTCCAGCACAATAACAATATTACCTCATGTCCATCTGTACACAACTAATCATTAGGTCTGACAGCACATCTCATGGCACTATGACACAATTACACATTTTAAACATTTGGTAAAGGTGTTGTTCTGGGCGGTTGTCAAGGCCTTGCTATGTGGTTGCTAAGGTATTCTATGAGGTTCCTGGGTCAAAAGAACCCACTTCCAAGCCTATGAAATTTTGACACCTGGATATGCCTTAGATCCTTTCAGTTTAAGTCTATGGGATTTTTTCAGCTTTGTCACTATTATCTTCCAGACAAAAATTCTCTAATTACAATTTTCTAAAAAGTATAGGTAACACTATAGATTATTGGAACACATACTGACTTTTAACTAGCAGTTTTCCCTCAATAAGCTCTTAATTATTGCTTAGTTAGTAAGGTATTTGTTGTAGTGGTTATGTTTAGGTATGAGGTATGGTTAAAAGGGTAGTTCACCCAAAATGAAAATTCTGTCATTATTAATTACTCACCCTCACGTTGTTCCAAACCCATAGGACTTTCGTTCATCTTCAGAACACAATTTAAGATATTTTTGATGAAATCCTAGAGCTTTCTGACCCCTCATAGACTACAATGTTATTACCACTTTCAAGGTCCAGGAATCGTTAAAATAGTCAATGCTACTACAGTGGTTCAACCTTAATTTGGTTGAAAAAAGGTTGAAGCACTGTATTCACATGGACTATTTTAACAATGTCTTTGCTACCTTTCTGGACCTTGAAAGTGGCAATAACGTTGCTGTCTATAGGGGGGTCAGAGAGTTCTCGGTTTTCATCTAAAAATATCTTAATTTGTGTTCCGCCGATGAATGACGGTCTTATGGGTTTGGAACAACATATGGGTGAATAATTAATGACAGAATTTTCATTCTTGGGTGAACTAACCCTTTAAGGGATGTACTGTAGAATATGATCATGTGGAACAAGGCATTAATATGTGCTTTATAAGTACTAAAACACAGCCAATATGCTAGTAATGTGCATGCTAATAAGCAACTAGTTAATAGTGAATATGTGTTCCCTAATCTAAAGAGGCAATTACAATTATAGTTCAAAAAAAAAAAAAAAAAAAAAAAAAAATATATATATATATATATATATATATATATATATATATATATATATATATATATTTAAAAATACCTCTCTTCAACAAACTGCATGATGTATGGAATCATTCCTATTCATTAGGCAAACAATGCAGAATTAGTTCAAGTGTGTTAAAAGGAGTTCACCCTAAACTGAAAATTCAGTCATAATTTACTCACCCTCATGTCATACCAAACCTGTATGAATTTTTTTATTTTTTTTATTTTTTATAAATATGCACATAAGTGTGTGTTCCACAAAACAAAGAAAGTCATAAAGGTTTGGGGGATGACATGAGGTTTAGTAAATTATGACAGAATTTTCATTTTTGAGTGAAATATCACTTAAAGAATGTGTTCAAATCCCAAATAATGAGAAATACTAATAATGACACTTTCCTTAGCCACATTTTGTTTTACATTTAAACTTTGCTTTTAAGTTTGTTTTGCATTTTTATGAAATCTCTTGAAACATCCTGAAAATGTTTATGAACATAACATTTTGATCAAGACCACACTCGCATGTATTATTCAATCCTTTTTCTTAGAAGCTAATGGTTTATTCGAAAGTAAATTACCTCACTCTGAGTGTGAGGGGGATTAGAGGGGGAAGTAATAACAATGTCAGCTAAGGTGACAGGATAAGAAGGTCCTGTAACGCAAGTAGCAGCACAATTAGTCAAACATGAGGTGACATAACAGAGGATTGAGCTAAACACACAGCTTCAATGTGTTAGTCATCTGATATACTGAGGTTTTGAAAGTGAGAAAAATGAGAGCGTGATAGTGAGACTGTGACTGTGAAAGAGAGAAATGCTTCCTGTCGGTTCCTCACGTTCCCCATTCATGTACAATCTCATCTTTGAATGGAGAGACGTGTGCTAGCCCAAAACTGCAACCACGACACTGCACCACCCCAAACATTTACATAATTCAAGCCTAAAGGTGTTCACACACTCGGTGGCTCCCAGTAAGAAACATTATCAGTTGAGTGCCTTTGCTAATGAGCACTTTTTCAAGGCTTTAAGAAAAGCTTCCTAGATGCAAAGCAGATGGAAAAACTTTGATTACATCTGAAGAAATGATTACAAAAGGGGAAGAAGAGTCAAACATGAGGGATGAATAATCTTTAGAAAACTATCTGCACTTATGTGCAGATTTCCAGCACAAAGCGAATTTAGACAGTTGTTTCTCCTCTCCAGTTTCAGAGCTGGCCTTAAATGGGAACAGCAGGGATCTCTAATGGAAGCTTTTGATTTTGCCTTTCGGGGATGTCTCTATGGAAAATGTGGCACGCTGTATCTCACATCAGAGGTGAAGCGTCTCTGCACCGAGCCGTGAGTCAGCGGTAGACTCTCAGCAAGAGCAACAAGTCAGTGGGATCTTTAATCCAATGCTTGGAGTTAATGCAGAACTTTGCTTATACAGTGATATTTAGTGAAATAATCTGTATTTATATGATGCATCAGTGCCTTGAGGAAATACAACAGTAAATCTCCACTCTGAACCTCACCCACCTCTTCGGCAATAGTCATCACAAGAGGCTAAGCTTAAAATCAAGAGATCCATCTAACCACATCCTTTGGAAATCAGCCCAGCTTCCTGAACAATAGACTTAAGAGACTCAGTGGTTTTCACTGCAAGTTTGAAGTATTACCTCTCAAGTCTCATCTGATAGTTCTGTCTGAGATTAAACCAACATTAATATTAGAAACTTTTCACGGATAGGGTGCCAAAACAAAACAGAACACAAAGCAAAGCAAAACAAAAAAATAATATTCTGTTGCAAATTTTGGTGACATGGGTGAAAAAAAATGGCAAACCTCAATAATACTACATAATATTTTGTTTGACAATGAACATTTTCTGATTGCTAATCATTGACTATTTGATTAAAAAATAAATAAAAAACTATTTAATAAGAACATTCAGGACCTATATTTATCCAAGAAAGCATATTAAAGTCTCAATGGTCTAGAAACACTAGGAACATGGTAGCTGCTCACATCTATATCAGTGAATGATGATCTACTTTAAACATTGTACATTTGGTCCAGATAAACTATTATATTTGAAGCATGTGTACAACAGTTCAAAGGTATAAAGAGGTGGACTGCCTCCCAAGTTCTTTTTTTTCCGAAGGAACATTCTTATTACATGCTGTTTATAATTAAGTGCCTATAAAAGAGGTAAAGACTTTTGCAATGACCAAAAGAAACATCTGCTTTATAATAACTGTGGAGGCAATGCAGAAATACACTCACCTACAGGGTTGAAAAGGTGATCATCCATCCAGGAATATGAGGGGGAGAGAGGGGGTACAACGATTGAGAGAGAGAAAGAAAGAAAGAGAGATATTAAAAACATTTATTAACAGTGTCACATATTATGTATTCTCTAAAGCAACATCTCTAGGACAGTTTATGCTAAATCTATAGGGGTATTTTTCCAATTAGAAGAACTTAACTATCTGATTTGAACCCTTTTAGCAAATCAATAAACAGTTAAAATTGCAAGCATTATGTACCAGGTACAATGAAATTCTTCCTTTTTTATTATGGAGACATAATATGCAATTCACTGACAACGTATACAAAATTACAGGACATACAATAAAATGTGGTTTTCATGTTTTATGGGGACATTCCATAGACATAATGATTTTTAAACTGTACAAACTGTGTATTCTATCCCCTAACACTAACCCTGCCCATCACAGAAAACTTTCTGCATTTTGACATTTTCAAAAAACATCACTTAGTATGATTAATAAGCTGTTTACCTCATGTGGACTAAAATATGTCCCCACAAGGACAAGGATTTCGGATATTGCCATCTTTGTGGGGACATTTCCCCCCATAACGCAGGGTATACCTGAGCCCCCACACCCCGCAAAGTATATTCTGTTTCTGTTCTATTAATATCATGCACATTTTTCTAAAAATAATATTATAGATCCATAAGGTGGAAATGTCTCTCTCATTTTTCTCATGGTCCACTGCAGTCAAGAGATGGCACAGCACAAAAGGCTCTTTGAGTTTGCTTTGGTCTAATAAAGGCCGAGAGCACGACCCAGCACCACCTGCCTCGTAAAATCAGTCACATGATATCAGTTATATGATCCCACCGTCTGGTCCGTGCAGGTCAATACTTACAACTCAGAGGTGAACTGACAGATTTGGAGAGCATAAGGGTGACATAATCATGACTGTCACGCGAGCAATCATTTACACACACTAACAAAACACATTCGGCCGCACAGACGTGTGCACGCTTACAGGCAACTCAAACACTCTTATGAAGTCCCCTCTATTTGGTCTGGAAAAGAAAGACCTTGCCGGAAATGATTACTGTAATATCTAACTCAATCTTTTGTGGGTATTCACTTTTGATTGCCTTTAAGGATTTTTTCAACACATTTTCATTTGGAGCACACCCATTCAGTACTTACTGACTGCCGCACACTATTACTATTTATAAGAAATCTCCCTCTCTCGCTTGCTGTCTCTCGCAAACTGCTTCCACAGAGCTACACTAAATTGCTTACAGATTGGCTCCAAGTTTCTATGCCAAGTTTGGATGGCGTAGATCTGGCTTCACGTTCGCTATAGGAAAGCGGAGGCTTTGTTCTGCTGCCTCTGCACACGCCAAGTCTTGACGAAAGAAAAACAACTAAAGCGCTTCATTTAATTTAATAGAAGAGAGACCTATGAGTTCATCAGCCAGGGACAGAGGACATTATGGCGTCACATATAGAGATGATGAGTTACAGAGAGCAACCAGCCAATCACTGAGATTCTGTTGGTTCAAAAGTACCTTTAAGAAATCTAAAACAAGCGAAGCAAAAAAATGTCCAATGAAAAACCTGCTATTAATTTCTCTGTATCATAAAGATACTGTGTTACATTTAACTAATACATACAATTTATAAAGTTAAAGATAGAAATGTATACATTACTGTATAAAGTGAAACAATTATATACACAAAATATACAGTCACTAAATTGACACCCCATAATTGTTACCATGTTGTTCACTGTGAATTTCTTGCAAAAACAGTTTTTGCGATAAATGTAATCAGTACTGTAAATTCATTATATCAGTGTTTATGTGTTTGTTTGTCTGTTAAACCTTCTGGAGAGAGACAAGCCCAGGACAATTGGTTGCAAGAAGTTTCAGCAGTGCTTTCAGAAACACGTAGGCTAGTTGCTTCCCTCCAGTACTCTTGAAATCCATCCCAAACCATACCTTGATTACGGTAGCCCTGTTTCCTCCCACAGAGGGCACAAGTTTGACTGCAGATCCTTTTGATGACTACTCTACATGTAGGCCACATAAAACTCACCCTCCACTGAACATTCGAAATAAAAGCAATGGTTTACTCAAACAAACCAAACAGCCACTGCTAAGCCCTTTAATTTCCGTATGAAAGCCCTCCTTCCTCAGAGTCTGACCAGAAAGCACCAGTGGAGTTCGCAGCATGCTGCAATTACAACTCCTGTTGTTTTAAGGCAGCCTGCTTTAGGCCATCAGCTTTTATTTACTGACATGCTTTGGTTGTTACTAGGAGGCACTTCATTTACCCAAACAGAGTGTTACCACTTACTTCTATTTTCAATGAGACTGCCTAAATAGACCAACATCGCAATAGTCCAAATGAGTGTACACTTAACATCCCTGGATAGATGTGATTCACACTGTCATTCATATAAAAAAGGAAATCAATGGAATAACATGAATTACTCACCCTCATGTTGTTCCAGACCTGTAAGACCTTTGTTCATCTTCAGAACACAAATGAAGATATTTTTGATGAAATTCGAGAGCTTTCTGACCCCACATAGCAACGTTATTACCACTTTCTAGGCCCAGAAAGATAGTAAAGACATCATTAAAATAGTCCATGTGAATAGAGTGAATAAACCTTAATGTTATGAAGCGAAGAGAATACTTTTTGTGCGAAAAAACAAACAAACAAAAATAACTACTTTATTCAACAGTTTTGTCTCTTCCCTGTCAGTCTCCTACGCTGTTCACGTAGTAAACACAGTGCAGCGCTTCCGGGTTCTACGCCAAAACACCGGCTCACTGAGAGCACAGCGACGCATCCGTGTGATGCTGACCCAGGAGCTGGCCAATCAGTGGCCACCAATACTGAGCCGGTGTTCTGATGTACGTAGAACCCGGAAGTGCTGCACTGTGTTTACTACTAAAGTCGTTATTTTTGCGCGCAAAAAGTATTCTCGTCACTTCATAACATTAAGGTTGAACCACTGTGATCACAAGGACTATTTTAACTATGTCTTTACTACCTTTCTGGGCCTTGAAAGTGGTAAAAATGTTGCAGTCTACTGTATGTGGGATCTAAAAGCTCTTGGATTCCACCAAAAGTATCATAATTTTTGTTCCAAAGATGAACGAAGGTCTTACGGGTTTGGAAAGACATGAAGGTGAGTAATTAATGACAGAATTTTAATTTTGGGGTGAACTAGCCCTTTAAACCAGTTTGATACTTAAAACGTTAGGTTATTAGGTCATATGTATTCACTCGCATCTAATCCAAAACTGATCCAACCTTGCGCACATTCAAAACTAGCACCTCATGAAATATCGGCATTGGTTCTCGATTGTCACATTTGAATATGTACAAGAATGGGTGTGATTTTGTGGTGGAGGTGAAGAGTTTGGTGTGTTTCACCAAAATGTTCCACTGAATAAAGAAAATCATATGGATTTTGAAAGTTCAGAAAGTTTCCATTTAAGTATTAGAATCAGTAGCACTACTCATACTACCTTATACACCGCATTGTATTGCTTCTGATTTGCATGAAGTTAAAGATGTTGCTGGACCGACCCACATCGCCTTGCTGATGTTGCCTTCTATGAATTCAGGTTGCTTTGTCGCTGTAAATCGCTGTCAGTGTGAACGCGCAGTCAAACTGCACTGCAGTGTGAAATTATAACTAAGATTTTACACAAAATTCAAAGATTCAATGGTCTTTTAACGTAAACACATGTTGCGAGACAATATCTAAGAGCAGCACAACTATTAGAGGATGGATACCCGACCCGAGACCCATGGGACCAGTCAGTAACCGACGGGCCGGTGCGGGGTCGGGTTCGGATAGATATTTAGAAATGATGTTTGGGTTTGGGTCGGGCTCGGTCACGTCAGCGCGATAAGGCATTGAACATTTTACATTTAAAACAGCTTATTATGTAGGTAGCCAATGGGCCTGTTTAACTTGAAGCAAAGGTTTGTTTTTGTGATTAAATACATTTAAAATATTACCTTAACATCTGTCTTCCTGTGTGCGGAAATTTGTTTATGTAGCTGTGACAACGCGCAACACGTGCGTGCATATTGCATATTAGGCTACATGTGACTGGCAGTGCAACTTTTCAGCGCTGGTAGGACCATCGAGCAGAGGAGGACAGCCTTGAAGCCATCCACAGTTGATACAATCCGTTTTCCTGCATATAAACCTGGATTAGCCTAAACTTTGATGGATGGATTGTGTAAACAGATCCCATGTTGCAGTTTAGTAGCCATACAGTTTTCGAGAAAAATGGTAAGAGTGATTTTCATTTCAATAAACTGAATTTTGTTACGTTAATGTTTTGTTCTGTTAGCTTGGGCCATTTTTTGTAGAACTTTGTTCATTTTTCAATTGGCTATTTGATTGGGCCCTGTGTGAACGTGTGCTTTGTTGCCCCATGTGCGCGCTGATGCGCTCATCTGTAAACATTTCAGAATGCCTTGCTACAGTTGCTTAATAAAAGCGGGCTTTCCACACAAACAAATGTACATGTGTCATTAGTATGAGGGAAAAAAAAGATTTGAACTGTGTCGGGCCCGACCCTGTGTCGGGTCGGGCTCGGACATAAATATCTTAATGCCTATCGGACGCGGGTCGGGTTCGGTTACTGCTCTGTCAGACGCGGGCCGGGCTCGGACAGAAAAATGCGGCCTGATCCACACTCTAATGACTATGCTGAGGGTTGGAGATGACACAGCACCGCAGATGGAGGCTCGCAAACTATTCTACAAGGTTCCGATCAAGGATAGACATACCTTCAGCACACGTCAAGCATTAAAATAAGCAAACTATGACTAGGCCTGTCTGTATCAGTAGAGATGATAATCGCAAATTTCACGCTAACTAACTTTAACAGCCCGGGAATGTTCTACAAAGATTGACTTAAAAGAGAAAACAGCAACTGAAGTTATGGTGGTTTGAGGAAGGCTGTTACGTCAGATGTCAGATGTAAATCCAATCATAAAAAAAATAAACTTGGTCCCCTCAAAAAAATAGTGCATTCAAAGCCAGAAAATCAGGTTTTATCTAATTTGCCCAAAACATGATCTTTGTTTACCATTGAACTCCTCTGGGAAGAAAAAGGCTAAATGGAGGGCAATCCAATGTGTGATTCAATTTAAAGCCACAATATGTAATTTTTTTGTCGCTAGAGGTCGCTTATTCAAAACAAAGGCGTAGCTTGATGACGCCTTGATTTCGCAGAGCTTTTATTATGCCACAGACAATCGCTTCTGCTCTTTCCGGTCATGTTTTATCATATTAGATACATTTGAGTGTGTTGAAATATATGTTATAATGCTACTCTGTGTGTTTGCTCGGCGGTTACTATGAGACACTTGTTGCACACTGCAGTAATCTACATCGATATAAGGCATGATAAAACATGGTATTTGCGGTAAATCAAGTAAACAAGATTTAAACATTAAGACTAACTGTGTTGAGCTATATAACAATGATTCGTTTTCTGTCGATTAATGTCTCCACAGTTGCTCACCTGTCTAATAAAACGTAATATATTTAAGCGTCTTTGGTGTTTCCATGGTTTCTACAAAATGAAAACCTGAAATCGAGGGGAAAAAACAGGGGTATGATGTCATTGATAGGCGACGCATGGACATGGTCCGTGTCCTAGTTAGAATTGCTTATTTCTCTGGATTTAAACATCCCTGGAAACATTTGGGATAATGCAAGTACACAATTCAACAAAATTGTTCTGGTGGTTTTTGATTATTTTAATCTAAAATCATATATACAATATTGTGCCTTTAATTTAATGCAGCACAATTAATCTGCACATTGCATTGCTGCTAATTTGCATAAATTTAAACACATCGTTAGACACGCCAACATCGCTTTGCTTACACATTGCTGTAAATCCCTAACTCTCATTCAAAACTTCAGTTCAAATGACCTCTGAGAAGCAAAAAGGTAAAATGGAGGGATAGTTGAGTTGAGATCATTGCAGGGAAAAAGAAATAAAGGCTCCGGTTGGATTTCTTGCCACAGATAAAAACCAGAGGTGCTCCTCCGGGGGACTCTGTCGGCTTGGAGGGCTACGCCGAGTCGAACCGCGACCCTTAGAGGAGATTAATTGTCTGAATTATGACGGGCTTTTCAGAGGAAGACACCATTGTCTGACAAGCAGGTCAAAAGGTCTGACAATAAGTACAGAGTGTCAGACTGGAATGCACGTGTGCATCTGTCTACATGTGTGTATATCCTTGCCCCGGGATAGTTGCTGTCAAGTAAGCTTGTCTAGCTCAACAGAGACCCTCCTCACTCCCTTGTCTGCTCTGACAGAGGTTCATTATATCCCTTCTGGCTCTTATCACCTCATCAGGACAGAGAAGAATGGATCAGAGAGGGGGTTTGGATATAAAAGGATGCCCTTTCTCTTCACAGCACTGAAAACATGCCAGGGATTCCAGCACACTGGCTCCATTATCAGGCCTGAGCAGGATGTCAGTGCGGGTAATGTAAACCTATCCTCTAATCAAGCAGACATCATAAGCACCCAGCAACACCTACTGCCAATGGGGACAGGTGAACGCTGAGTATGTGTCTTTGCAGAAGACATCAGAGAGGTGCGCAACAAAACACACACTAAGACTGCAGAAACCATAATTGTGGATTATTTTTCTTAAAAATGACTATTATTAATATTAATGAATAGAATTTACAAAATCATGGGGCAACATCATGCCATATTCTTTACAGGCTACACAATTAAAACAAGCAAGTGTTCCTGAACTCCACACAGCAGCATGAAAAACACACTTTTATTCTTTTTTTTATTTGATTATAAACAGATTATATTATACACAGAAACAGAGCAACATAACAATACTAGGATGAAACACACTTACAAAAAATACTGTAAAGAAAATTGGCACAACAAGAGTACTGAATGTTGTAAAATAATTTTCACGTTTAGTTACGTATAAATCACCATCTACTTTTTCTTATGAAAAAAGAGCAGCTTGGACATTCTTCCTAACACAACCTGTTGCATTTAATTTAAAAACATTATGCAAATTTCTTAGGTGAACTATTGAGGCTTTCTTAGGTGAGTCTATAAATGAATGATGCAAAAGTGCATAGTGTTGTACTGTTGTAATGTTTGCAATGTTTAACAGAGCAATGTGCATTTGGTTCATGCAGTCATAAAAATTGGATGAGATGCTCAGATGGACCATCACTGCTATAGTCGGTGAAACTGAAATAGGACACTATGAATGCTCTCAAACAGATTGCCCATATTGACATTAGCATGTACTGATAACTAAGATTATGTGCAGGTTAAAAAGCATCCAAAATAAGATTCAGAGTAAATGATATACTTAAAAAACACCTGTACTACTAACCACAGCCATGTACTGAGCATACAGGTTAGATTTACATGAGCATAATATTGTTTATTATTTACTTTTAAAATGAACATAGATTTAGTCTACAAATGTTTCCAAAAGACAAAAAAAAAAGTCCTGAGTTTATGAATGTGGGTCATTCGTACGCTTTTTAATCTAACCGATAAAATATTTTAGAGCAGAACACAAATAGCAAAATATGCATTAACAATAGAAATGTTCATGGGTTTTCCAAAATGTTTAACATTGCATTAATCTCCTTGACTTTCCCAAGACTTTAAAGATACCATTAAATTCTAAGACTTTTCCAGGCCTGGACATCGCAATTTTAACATTCCCTGTTATTTCTAGGTCTTTCAGGACCGTGGGAACCCTGTCATGTGTATGAACAGGCACACTTTGAAGTCTGTACCTCTCATTCTGTGTCACTGAGGGTCCTTCTTTAGATTTTTCATGTGGCTCTGAAAGTGTCTGTGTGTGTGCCCATATGCCTGTGTAAGACAATCTCTGAGCATCATAAAGGCCTTGCAAAATCACAAACAAAGGTCAAATGGTGGCAGGGAAGCGAAGGCTCGTGGCCAGTTGCTCTGGCACCTCAGCAGGTTACTAAGTTCTGTCCCTATGAAGTCTGACACTGTGGCCACGCAGGTCAAGAGGTCTGAAGAGGTCAAGAGGCGGGTCACCCACTAGCCTCTTCAAACAACGTCCAGTGTCTCTCAGTGTGCTTTCATGTGGAAGACAAATAGCATATAGTTTCCTTTATGAATCTTCAATGTAAAGACATATGCCACAAGCCATGGCTCTAGATCCGATACATTTATCCATTACTGATAAGCAGGCGTACCTGGAATCTGCAGCTACAAAACTCTGCAGAATCTTCCGCAGATTTTCTAATTGGAAAGCCTTGTCATATTTGTTCATTAATAATCAGATTATTTGATCAAGCTTCAACTATCAAAGTTTAATACTATCAGCTCCGTTAAACACATTTTACCATTTTTAAATTTTCGAGGACCCCCAAATATAATATGAAAAGTGTTCTAAAATATAAAGGTGGCTATATATTTAATGTATAAAAACCTTTAAAACTGAAGACAATAATGTTTAAAAGCGGTAAGACTTGTTTCCAAAATGAAATTGGTTTTATGCTAAAGTATATTAAATATAATCTGGAAGAAAAAAAAATCATATCTGAGATTGACACTGAGAAAAAAAAAATGTCTTACTGTTATTAGTGCTATTAATAAAACTGAATAATTGCAAGCAACCTCATTTCTGTTCTGTTACTGAAAGAGTAATATCAGACTTGGTACAGGAAAATGATAAACATACACTCTTTTTTATTAGGCCTATTTAATAATAATAATTTGTTACATTTATATAGCGCTTTTCTGTGTACTCAAAGCACTTTACATATAGGTGGGGGGAATCTCCTCAACCACCATCAATATTAAATATTTATTTATTTTTTGCAATGGGAATATCCAGACCCCAGTTTAAAAAAACTCAGATCCTCTCCATAGAATTCCACAGATTTTTTGTTGTGAAATAAACATAATCGAAGAAGTATTTAACTGTTAGAACTTTGGCTGAAAAAAATCCAAGCAAGGAAAGCTGTGTATCACATGTTTGAGTCTCCATATTCTGTGAATTTAAAGTTAAACTGTTGTAACAAATGTTGTAACACATGCCATAACAAAATTGCCTGATTTATTGCTTCAAAAGAAGAAAAACAAATGCTTGCAACATGCTATGAACACTGTTTAGAACAGCAAGACTTACAAGAAACCCTCATGAACACAGCTACTTGACCTCCACACTAATTTTCAGAGTAAAACCAATGGTTGACCAGCGCTTTGTCACAGGATTTTCTTTGATTGGAGAAATTCATAGGAAGCTACTGAGGTGAACCACAACTGTGATTGGAGCAACCGTCTCGCTCTACTGAACCAAAGACCACATAGTTTGAGAAATGGTTTGAGGACATGCATGGACGAGATGAACTGACCCATCATCATCATCATGTTATGCCACATCAATATGGCCACCAATGATGGTCTGAGGCCCCACAGAGCGCTTAAAAAGAAGACATTCCTCCATTGCTCTTTCTTTATTACTTTCATCATTATAACTTGTGAAAAGTCCCAACATTGTTTGGCTCTCTAACTCACTTGCATGTTTTCTTTCGGAGGGGGGATGAAACACTGTGCCGGGGACATTAATCACAAGCACACGGGGGTCAGGAGCAGTTCATGGATCAGTGCAAAAAGCGAGTGAGTGGAAGAACTAGAGACTGCAAGATGCAGTTTCCACAGAGGGAGGCTGTGCTGCTCAAGTGCTGTCAAATGGGGCTTTACCTAAAATCCTGCCCCAAACCATGACCCAGGTGGGACAAATAGTGAGGGAAAGGTTCCACAGGAAATCAATCCATCTCTTGGGACAATCTGCAGGAAGTTAGCATGGGAAAGTATAAAAGAAAAGATCTCTCTTTGCACTCTCAGGCTTGGCTTTGTTAGTTTTGCCACTACTGATAAGGGATGCAAAACTAGTTTATGGGTCGCCTGAACGACTTGACTAATCAGTCGTAAGAAAGCTCTAAGTTATTAGGCTGATTTCAGGTTCACAAACCTGGTATCTTAGAGGATGTTCACATGTTCTCATGTCTAAAAAAGCTGGACAGAGCACAACCATATGGGAAACTTTTAAAAGTTTAAATGTATTTTACTTGACACAACATCTTAAAAACCCAATCCAATGCAAGCCCATTATTTAGCTAGTTGGATGATGGATGACTAATCGTCCATCATGACCCTTCCCTTCTACTGATCAGCTTGGGTCAACACATGCTCATGACAACAAGCACTAATTCGTGCAAAATGGCAAATTCATAACACACTGCATGACTTGATTAGTACAAAAACATACAACTTTTATGTTTTTTTTTCCTATTACAATCATGGCTAGGTTTTAAATATTTTCACAGTTATGTGCGAGTTTCTGTCGTACCGCTTTTGTATCGACAAATGAGTTCTTACAACTTCTCAAAGGACTTGGTTGGCTTGGGCTTTACTCATGTGAGCTGAATTTTATTAACCATAACACAAGAATAAAAACATACTTTTATCCAGTTGTGCCCTTTTGGACTGGTCAATCAAGTCAACTTAAACTACTTCTTATAGTCTGCAAAACAAATTCCCTTCATCTCCTATTCAATGGCGCCTTAAGTAAAGATCGCAACCTGGAATTCATGATTTTAAAAGCCTAAATCAATTCACCACCACATGACATTGGAGACAGAGCTGGGATTTCCGGTTAATTTTAACGAATACGTAATTTTTGTACATAACCAGCACATATATACTGACATTATTGTGCAAGTCCCTTGCCACAAAATCAAGGAAAAGTGTGGGTGAAATCTGGCTAATGTGATGAACTCTAAAGAGCATGGAGACCTTTCACTCCTGACTACTTTTACACACTCACACACGTACACATGCACAAACACATACTCAAATACGCAGAGCCAAGCAGATTTAAATTGGGGCCATGGCGTAAAAACGTTCCGAGGGAATTGTCAACAGACTCTGATAAATGGTTGTGATAAATGAGCAGTTCTCTCCAAACACACAGACACAGCCATATGGCCTTGACTCAGTCTGGACTGTATTACCTTAAAATGGACTGTGTGTCACAAAAATAATCGACTTTTTCAAAGAGCTGATGACTATCTAAAAGGCGCGCACAGCGTATGAGCAATTGTGCTTGTTACGACCTCCTTTATGGTGAAACTTCTCTATAGAGGTTTTTGTTATGATTTGGCGTAGTTGTCAAGCATTTAGCCATGTCAATTATCCACACAATGACAGAGCCACATGCTTTGCTTTGATTCGTGTACGACTTTCCAATGTTACTCTGGGCGGACAGACAAGCTGTATTAGACAAGGCCAACTCAACCTGGAAAAGGCCAAAGCGTCATTCTCTTATAAGTGTGGCCTGATTCCTTCAGTCCTACATGATTTAGAGTGGATTTGTCAGAGGGGGATTGTTACTCTTTATCTTTTATTATGGAATGTACAACTGGGACAAGAAAATACTAGCAAAAAACAAACATTGTGGCATTGGGAGAACTGTAAACAACCATTTAAGGAATATTTCACCTAAAAATGAAAATTCTGTCATTATTTACTCATCCTCATGTCGTTTCAAACCTGTATGACTTAAGTTTCATCTAGGGACACAAAAGGAGGATTTTGAAAAATAGTTAGCTCTTTTTTCATGCTTTTAAACCTCAAAACAGAAGTGCAGAAGTAGAAATTGTGTGATTTCTTAACCAATCATTCTTTTGAGTCTGATCTCTGAATCAGCTCTGAATCAATCCACAAAACCAGTCTGAATCTCACCAACTCAGTGAAAAATAGTCGATTTAGATCTCTTCCTCATACAACCCTTTTGTATGACTTTAGAAGACGTTCTGGTGCCTTTTGCATTCATTTTGAAGCTTAAAAGCCTTAGTCCCCATTCACTGCAATTGAATGGCAAAGAACAACCAGCACAATTCCTAAAAATGTCTCCTTTTGTGTTTCATAGAAGAAACAACATGGGTTTGGAATGACATGAGTGTAAAATAATAATGTGAATTATTGTAATGTGAATAATAACCTAATCTTTATTTATGAGTGAGCTATAGATTTATATTTCACTTTAAATTTAAAATGACCCCATGATTTATTCCCCCTCAAGCCATCCTAGGTGTATATGACATTCTTCTTTCTGATGAACACAATCGAAGTTATATTAATACATATCCTGATGCTTCCAAGCTTTATAATGGCAGTGACAGAGTCCATTGAGTTTGAAGCTAAAAAAAAACACATCCATCCATCATAAACATACTCCACACGGCTCCGGTGGGTTAATAAAAGCCTTCTGAAGGCCCTTATTAACCCACCGGAGCTGTGTGGAGTACATTTATGACTACTTCATATACACCTAGGATGGTTTGAGGGTGAGTAAATCATGGGGTCATTTTTTTATTTTAAAGTGAACTACTCCTTTCAATACTAACTTTTAGACCTGGATTGACTAAGAAAGACGGAAATAGCAAGAAAAAAAATCAGCATGGTGTGCATCCTAAAAGGCAAACTGGACAGACAGCGGAACGAGGGATTCTAAGGTTGAAGTGACTGAAATTGGGAGGAACAGTGAAGAGTGACAGACTGAGAAAACAATGAAAGAGGAGGGTGCGAAGAAGAAAATATATGCCCACATCATCCCACTCTCTTCTATTCCAGTGTATGCACAGTCTTGTCGAACTTTGGCCTTCGCCTTGCTCCGTTTATCCAACCGTCCTGCGGCATACCCTCCCGGACAGGGATTCAGTGACTGATAAATGCTGGTCTTCCATTACCGCTACACAACCTCTCACCTTCCCTCACTCCCTCCTTTCTTTCCTCCCTCATATTCTCTTTCAGTGTATCCAAACTGCAGTACATTTTCATGTTCCTATCATTCAGTATATGTCGTAATAACTTGAATAAAACATTAAACACATTTTAAAGATAGAAATCATATTAGACTTTTATATTATAATTGAGTGAACATAAGGAAAGAATTGTAAATAATTTTACTACTGGTAAAACATTTTTTTTAAAGTAAACTAATGCTCAATGTCTTTAGCTCCCCATTTCCATTCTATTAATTTAAAGATCAAATTAATCAAGTTTAAGTGGGTGAGCTTCCCCAGAGCATATTTCTCAAAGTCTGGATTACACGCTTATGATAATACTCCCTTAAAATATAACACAAGCATCTTTTTTTAAAAGGAATGAGCCACATGTCTCTGTCAATCTCAAGATTCTAGTGAAGCAAGGGAGAGCGAGAGTGTGGGAGTTAAAGAGGAGTGTGTTCATAAGTCTGGAACGGTGTGAAGAGAGTGTGTGTGTGAAAGAGGCAGAGATTTGTTATTCAGAGGTAAAAAACTGAAGGATATCTCGGAGATATCTCCGGCTTACATGAAAGTTTATCAAAATAATCTCAATCCCCAGACCATTAACAGACAAGGAAGATCTGAGCCATTTGATCAAGACAAGAGAGATTCATCTTCTCCTAATACACATAAGACACTTTTATTTGCTCTTCATCTTGTATCTTGACTCTAGCTTGGCCGAAGAACTAGTCAGTGCTATGTAAGTGTATCCATATAGGATGCCTGCAGCAGTATAACATCATTTCCGAAGACTAGATACTTGCTGTAAGTGATAGTGATTTAGTATCTGGAGTCTGGACTGACAATCCAATAGTAATGGGTTCAAATCTTGGCTGAGGTGATGAACAGACATGTGCAACCCTGGTATTAACATCAGTCTTTGGCGATCTGATCATAAGTGGTCAGCCAAAAGCAGATGCATCTCCTGTGACCACTTATGATCAGATTTCATTGAGAGGAAGGTCTCTGATTTCATAACTATATATTGTAGTTAATTTATGTCAGTGTGTTTCTGCATGTTCAAAAAGCACAAAATCTTTTTGATTCAAATCTTACTACAAACAATTGATTTGATCATATGCATGTATAAGTAGAGTCTGGTGAAGTGCAAATAACCAGTGATACAATCAAGCAAATGACCCTCAACTGGATTCATGAGGGGCAATTTTAGCCCCTGACACTAATGCCAGAGTGACCGCAGCAAAACAAGCAGAGCTCAAAGCATTAGCTTACCATCACGTCTGCAGCTCTTAAATAGACCTGCAGTGTAAATGCTTTTCTCTCCTCCTCAAAGACTCATCAGAGCTAAACACCATGTTGCCACTGGTAAAATTGAAGAGCAGAGTGAGTGACAGATTAACACTAAAGAACCTTTTCACACAGTTTACAGTGTCTCGCAAGCAAATTATATTTCAACAGACACTTTGAGTGTGCCTTGTGGCCAATCCAAAGCCTTGTTTACACCTTGTAGACACTTTGAGTGTGTGTTGTGGCAATCCAAAGCCTTGTTTACACCTTGTTTACGTCTGTTTCGGTGATCCAATCATTAAATAAATACAAAGTAAATACTGTTGTAAACAGGGCCCAAAATGTTCACATCAGATGCTCAGGTTATTGACTACTTGTGCTTGAAGCTTATAAATTTCAATTATTTGGGGTAGTAATAGTGTGGAAACATTTGTTGTTGTTTTTTTATTTACATTTTCATGCTTTAGAAAAGAAAAACCATGATGTAATAGGTGGCGTGAGCTATCGTTCAAAAATGTGGGGTCGGTAAGATTTTTAAAAATGTTTTTAAAATAAGCCTCTTCTCACAAAGGCTGCATTTTTTTTAACAGTAATATTGTGAAATGATAAATGTTTCACGATTCGATAAAATCATTTGAATATGCTAATTTATAGTGCTCAAACAACATTACTTATTATTATCACTGTTTAAATCGGTTGTGCTGATTTTTTTTTTGGAAACTGTGATACTGTGACTTAAAAAAATAATTATTTAATGAGTAGAAAGTTAAAACAATAATATAATTTTTCAAAAAAACAATTTTTCCTTTGTACAAATGTAAAAGCCTTTACTCTCATTTTGGATTAATTTAATGCATCATTGTTGAATAAAAGTGTGAATTTCTTTTAAACAAATCTTAAATGACCCTAAAGTTTTGAACGGTAGTATGTAGAGCTGAAATAAGACCCTCCACTCATTGAAATTTGATCTCTAGCGGTCAAAGGAGATGGATTTGACATGCATACTACCAGGTGTATATGGCCACCGGAGATGGATGTTAACATCTCTATCTGAGATTAGATAGGAGCAGTTCATAGAAATGAGAAAGGTATGCTGGTGTCGGACTGTGGGAACTGTGAAGCAACTCATTAACCCGCACCTTGAGTGGCCTGTGACACAGAGGGGGAGGACAGGTCACCAGTGGGTCGCAGAGAACTTCAGATTGATCCCAGCACTGCCAGCACTCCATGACTCTGATGCACACGTAATGATTTGGCTTAGACAACTCATCTGTTTTCTCTGCCCTCTTTTCACATTTTTCCCTAATCTCTTCTTCGTCTTTCTTGTATTGAAACTCGGAGATGCTGCTGCGATTGAACACCCTCTTCGTTTCTGAATTACTTTATGGTTGAGAGCCTGACTTACATAATTAGTGTTTAATTGGGTCTCAGATTCTCACATGAAAGAGCAAAAACCACAAAGAAACTGTTGCTTAACCCCGCCCTGTGTCCCTTTAGCTCATCCTTCCATACAGATCTGCATTATAAGAAAGACAAAATCAAACTTTAAAGAAGTGAAATCATTAAACATCCTTTTGTGTGGCATATTTCCGCACCCGTTTTTTACTCCTTAACTACTCGGAATCCACGTTAACCATGCCTTGTATAGGTAATTGTATAAATAATGTGCATTTTAGGAATACTTATTGTAATTTCCAAGCTGGCAACAATTGTATTTTGTAAAAGACAAAATAAATCATAAATAGTCAAAATAGTTGCTCCAAAACGGCTGCTTTATACACTGAAAACAGTCAAAATGTGCAGTTTGTACCATATTAATTATTTTCCAATAGATCAGTTTCACAATATATGGTCAATTTTACACACGTTTGCATTGCTGCATATTTTAATATCATTGAAATACTATTATTGTTTTTGCTAATATTTTGACATTTTCATTTTAGTTAAGGCTTTAGTAATTGTATTGTTTTATTTTATTAGTTTTTTTTTATTTTAAGTTTTATATTATATTATATTGCAACCATTACACAAGTATGTTCTATATTTTATGAATGTGTGAATTATGAATGTAATGGTCATGCTGGTTTTGTAATATGCTGTACAGTGTCAGTAGTCCCTTTAAGGCAAGTCATTTCACTCAGCGGCCATCTTTGAAATGCCCCTTGGGCAGCTATTTCAGTCATGCAAGTACAGCTCCTATCTCTTTGAATGGGAAAACATCAAATTCTCCAAAGCTGTTCACCAAACATATGATTAAATTTCCTATTTGAAATCAGCAATTTGACAACAACATGTCTCATAAACGCTCAAATCATGACAAAGGTTGTATTTTCAGGTTGGATCAACCATGTGCATGTGCAGTCGTAAGCGTGCGTCTTAGCTTCTAAAGGCAGCTGCAGTGAAGCAATGACTTAAAACCAATTGGTGATTGGCTCTTTTATTCAGAAGGTGGGACTGTTTTTCGAATACTGTGTTTAGCTTTTAGCGGTGCTGTTTTTCACATCTTATTTAGTAGGGTAGTAAGCACTGAACATCTCAAGTCTTTTGCTCATTGTATAATATGGTTTATAATTATTTACGGTCGTAAAGGAATCAATTTGGGGTCCATATCTGGATCACTGCCTGTTAAAATCTGCGTCAGTGCTAAAACGACGCAGACAGCATACGCAAATAAACAATGCCATCACAGTGAGACGCAGTTCATCCTCAGTAGCTTGTTTAAGTCCTCACCCTGACTCCTGAAAATCTCCTCCTCCTCCGTTCTTTCATCATCTACAAGGCTTCCTCTACTCACTCAACACACAAGCACAATACAACATTATACTGTTCCTTCACTCTGCCCAGTCTTGCTTAACTGCTGCAAAACAAAATACCATTTCAGAGCTTTTCAACACTGTCCATTTGATGGATGGACCGATGACACAGTGTGCAGGAGAGGGATTTTTTTTCCACAAGAAATCAACTTGTTGGAAAATCTGCACAACCAGTTTGATGAATGTCTCTTTAGTGGTCATGTTACACATTGACGCTAGCCAATTAGCAATGGGACCGTCAATACTTGGCTAAGTGCTGATAGTACAACTCAGCAGAGGCAAGTGATTCATAAAACACATAAAATATACAGTTTCTCTCTGCCACATTGTCAATCCACAACGCTTCCTGAACGCAAACGTCCGCGTGTCAAGAGCAACTTATCAACCGAAACTTCCTTTCAGCACACTGCGACACTTGCTAACAAGCGTACCATCCTGACAACTGTCATTTCCAGAGGTAATTCTAACCACCCCTGGCAGCTGTCTTTCTATGTTGAGACAGATCTTGTTGAGTGATTATTTATGCTTTTGAATGTGTGTTTAGGTTCCGACCTACACGCTAAACTTGCACGAGTGTTTATGTGCATGTGTGTGTTCTTCACCCATATGCACTGTAGGAGTGAAAGTATGAATGAACACTTTGTGGGCTGACAGAAGCAGGTAATGGCATGCAAATAGAGGGCTAAACCCACAAATGACCACACAAACATTCTGGTTTCTCATTTGTTTGCACAGGCCGTCAGTCAAAAGCGAGAGGCTCCGCCCCCTCTTACGATGGTCTGTTGAGAATTGGTTTGGAAAAGAATGCCTTTCTTGTAATTTTGTTTTTCTTTGGAGTAAAAACATTGGGTAAAATCTGACAAGAAAATGCAGTCAGCTACACGTTTGCAGAGTCTAAGAAGAATTGACATGCCGTATTGAAAAGAAGCAATTAATGCCTCTGACTGACATGTCTCATCAACAAACAAAATAAACATGATAAATCATTACTGATTATTAAACAACTGTGGCAGGTTCAAATCAATCTCTTTTGCAATTATGCAATTTTTGAAAAATTGTGGTAGCTGATGAAATTTGTAGCATTTAGATTTGACTTAACCAAAAACATTGGTTTTAAAGAATGAAATAACGCAATTGAAAAAATTCACATGAAAAAAAAAAAGATTTGTTATAAATATGCTACATAGTGTTAATTATTAGTATTTGAATTTTACCATTTGACATTTAAAAAAATGGAGTTAACCTTGAAACAACAAAAACAAAATGTGAAAATTGGGTAAAATATCATGTTATGCTCTCTAAAATCTAGTCATATTAGCTTTTCTTCTCAATTCAGATGGTTTTGCATTAGTTCTTTGTCAACTAGTGGATCGCATGACTTCAGTGTTTGTTCCATATGGCTACAACAGTCCACAACCCTGTCCCTGCATCTAGTGTATTTGTGTAACATTTTAGTATGGTATCCTGCAATGGAAAACTATATTTGGAATTATATCAATGCCAACAGCCAAACTGGAGAATGTTGTGTTCACAAAGACTTCTAGAACTGTCTGAATCTCTTCGAGTGTTCACATACAATCCAAAATTCTTGACATACATGAATCAAATGTGCCTTGGCTAAAGGCTGATATAAACTATAATATAGTGGGACATTTTGAACCATTCATGACAACAAAAGCAGCATGTGTCCCTCAATAAGATTTCCAAGGTTTTATTTCCAACATTTCAGCTGCATGCAACATATACTTGAGCTGGCTAACTTATGACTCCCAGTGTTAAACCCACTTACCAACTAGTTAACTATATTTATGCATGATGACTAGCTGACAAGTGAAAATTAGTAGTTGTGCAAAGTTCCTACTATGAAGGGTTGGGCAGCCATGGATAGATAAATCAATTTGGTAAAATAGCCTTCTGGAGAATTTTAACTTGAGAAAAGGAACTAGTTCCCTATAATCAACTGCAAAACTACATACTCTATGCACCCAACTTACTCACCCAAGGACTTATTCATTGACAATGCCTTTTCATGCTGAATTCAGGCATCTGTTTCCTCTCAACACTTATGTGTCAAGCTGTTTAGCAGTTTGCTGTGTATCTGTTCCAGACATTAGTTTTTCCTAAAAATAACATGCAGTTAAAGCCTTGAAATTGACAGATAATAGGTATTCTTCATTAAAAGCAGGCTGAACTAACAATTTCTTTCCATGGATAATGCAGCTCAAAACAGACATCATTTCAGACCATATCAACACTAAAATACTTGCACTTTGATAGTTTTTGCCATATAAATGGATAAATCAGAAAGTGAGAAAGAGGCTTCCGATGTTTAAGAAAAATATATGAGAACAGATATATTTAAAATATCCACTGCAATTTCTTTTTTGTAATTTCCAGTAAAAATATCTATACATCCTTAAAACTAGGGATGTGCGATATTGAAGAAAAATGTGATATGCAATACCTTGTCAAATAATGTGATATTCGATATGCGTTACAAATCCCAATATTGCTTTAAGTGAGTAAAATCAATTAAAATTATATTTAAAAATATTTGAAAATGATATAACCAATATATATGTTTCACATTATGTTTCACATTATTTTTGGGAAAAGAAAGCATCACTACAACTTCTGAAAGTGAACAGTGTTTTAGCAAAAAGTAATGTCACAAATCTGACCATGAAATTTTAACATCAATGTGAACAAACTAATTTGATGCCAATATTTAAATACCAAAAGCTCTTTGGTCATTTTGGTAATATATAGTTATCAACCTAAAATGTTCTAACCGCACTAATTGGTTTTACTTGTTTTAAGCATAAACCTCACTGATGTTATTAGATTTAAGCATGAACAAAAAAATGCCAATGGGTTTTTCAAAAATAAAAATAAAAAAATATTTTTTTTTTTTGCAGTGACCGTTTTCGTTTACAAAAAACTTTCATTAACAACGTGTTACACCAGGCAAAACACTGTGCACTGACAGCCAGCACGGATAACAAAACACATTTGTTCAGTTGGCAAAGTAGCTCACCATGATGATTCCATTGATGAGCTCTGCTTTTAATTGTAATGCTGGTGGGAAATGGTTCATGGTGTCTTAGAACTTGATGTTTCAGAGTGTTCTGGTTGTGCTTTACTCTTACCGCCACACACACATTTAGAGTAGGTGCACTCCTACAGTTTCAGCCTCTGATCTGGCCTGCATTCGATTAAGCTGCGATGGCAATTATACTTGTTTTGAAAAACAATCTCAAGCAGCTTGAACGGTTAATACAGAGCCGTAAAAGTTTCACAGAGGATCGAAGCCGTCCGGTCATTTAATATGACCTGATTTCACAGAACCATCGCATCATTTCCTCATGTGTTTCCCACATGTATCCTGTAGCTCCTCACGTGATCTGACAATCAACACTTTTTGAAACTGTGCCATAATATTCTGAAAGAACAAAGGAAGATAACTGGAAGGCATGTGAATGAAAATCATTGCTTACATTACACACTGTCTTCAATTATCAAAAGCATACTTGTTAAAAATACATACAATTCAAGAGGTCCAAAAAGTTGTTGTCCTTGAAAGACAACACCAAGGTCACCCCCTCGCTGACAAACCATACAATATGCCAGTTGCAGAGCTGAAACATATTGCGTCAAGTCAAATAAACAGTAAATAATTTGGACACTGAAATCAATGCAAAGCTGACGCTTTTAGAAATCGCACCATGGTGTTTCAGGGAAACTCAGGACGGCTCTCAGGAGGAGAGAGAGGATCAATGTTCGCCTTTGGCATTATCTCATCCATCCAAAACAATACAGTCAAAGCTGGAGGTGACCCCCTCCATTTCTGAAGGGCTGTTTTGTTTTATTGTAATGATGCATCATGTTACTGAGCCTGAAAGACATCAGAGTGTGCATGGTCTTCTGTGGCTGCCTTGGCAGCAAGTCACAAGCTGGAAATTTTGTGGAACCATGGGAGGAAGAAGAAGGGCATTGGATAAGTAGATCCCCTTTTGGTATAGCTGAGGATGGATTTGTTTAAAAAAAAAAAAGAAAGAAAGTAAATTAAGATGGATATATACATTTGGGGTTAGTGGTTTGAAGGCCAAACGCTAGAATAAAGAATGTGTCATGTGATTAGTTCCTTGGTTTTGTTCGAGAATTTCTCTTGAATGCCAGAGAACCACAGTCCTTGAGGAAGAACCTCTGACACGGGTGAATTCTCTGTAGGTGTAAGAGCTAGTCTCTTCAATTGATCTGTTTATTGTGGGAATACCGCTTAAGATGTGCAGAAGAACAGAGCTGTTTCTTCTCTCTTCCTAACTGAGCATCACCACAGATCCAGATGTGAGCAGCTGGGCCTGTTCACTGCTTACATAAACATCTTAAATGTCTCTCACATGGCACAGAATCGCTCCACAGCTTTGTGTTTGCAAGAGAGTAAACAGTGCTAGTCTTGAATTCATTCAATAGTTCTAACAACACACATGATCTTTTCATCTATTTAGTCACTTAAATGGCATTCCAAATCCATCTGAGGATTTGGGATTAACACTTCCCAAATGACAGTTTCCAAGTTTAACGACTTCCCAAAATGAAGTCGATTATATGAAACGCACATGAAATATTAAAATAATTTTCATCAACAAGCTATAAATATTGATAGCAGTAGTATGTGGGTTATGCATTCCTATAAACTAAAATGTTTATCTAACTCAGTTTAAGACCATGCACAGTAAAACTCCTGTATAATACCAAATGTATCATTAAATCAACTGGTTATAACTATGATTTTTTTTTAAAAACCCGCAGTACAACACATAAAAAAACTAAGCAAAATAGTACATAATACAACAATATAATAATAATAATAATAATAAATAAAAAAATCACATTTAAAAATCTGTTTTTGGCGTTTTTTTATATATATATATTTTTTTTCAATTTTTTAGACAAAATAGTATTTAAAATATCAGTTATTTATTGCTTATTTATAATAATAATAATAAAAAACAATAATTAGCTTTTTGGTATTGTGCGCATCCCTAGATTTTGGCCTAATTCGGATTAACGGTGCTAAAGAGATTTAAGAATGCCTCCGTTTTGGAGCTGGCCCCATGACTGTTTAGACTAAACAAACGAATAACAGTCCCGTAAATTGTTTGGAGTTCACTAATGAATAAATAATCATTTTCTAGAAAGCAGAGGTTAACCTGGATTCAGTTCTCAATACTCCACTCTCCAGTAATCCAAATCACCCCTTTCTGCTTATGTAGCTTCACACCGGACACGATTGATGCGAATAAATCGTGCTATTCGCACGAAGGTGGACGCTTGAACATTTTGAGTTTACTCGATTCATTCGCGAGTGAAATTCGCTTCATTCGCGTGTGACATTCACCGCAAAACAGACGCAAATTCGCGTCATGGGAGGGGCTTCTGCCAGCCGGTTCGTCTTGTTGAGAAATGGCTGACATGGGCTGTGTTTACACGTCTTTTTTTGTTAAAATCTACTGTTAATGTGTGACAAAACGTAGTTTTAAGATTTTTTTCAGTCGATAATGTAGTTGTTTAAAGCTCAAATCTGTGGTTTATTTATATAAAGAGGGCCTATTTGAACATTTTATCTGGCGTTTTCGGAGTTGTGAGCTCCAGCGGATCAGCGGCGCTCAGCGCTCGTCAACGCCGGCGAGAGCAACCTTTCCTCGGCCAGTCCTTCTGACGTCTACCGCTGGCTCTGATGTCTCTGTGGTGTGTCTCGAGCTATAATTCGTCTTGTAACGGGCGATCTTTGGTCTTTTTTATTTTTAGGCTATAACTGTAGGCTACGTTACAGTTGTAGCCTATTAGCACTGACTTTGAATGTTTGACTGAATTGTTTGCTTTATTTAATGTATAGCTTATTATACTTTTTACTTATACTTTTGTATTATTGATCATCCATAAACTTGCATTTAACAAAAAGAGACTGGGTTGTGTTTCATGTCATTTAATGTTATCACAGTGATAATCATATTGTCTGAACCAGATATTAATATACAGATTTTCTCCTCATTGTTGTCACTACTAGAGCAAGCTCCTGATTGGTTAACGCGGCGCGAATATCCGCCAAAGTTCAGATTTTTCAACTTGAGCGATTTGCGCGAATCACGTGTTCAAAACGTTCAATTTGCGTCATTCGCACCACGTCAATCGCGCCGCAGAATGCCATTTCGCGTCTCTGCAATGACTTAACTGCATTGACTTAACATGTAAATCACTTGCGCGAATCGTGTCAATCGCGTCCGGTGTGAACGCACCATTAGTCTCTATTAAAAGCCTTACAACACTCGGCAAGAATTTATTAGCCATGGTGAAGGTTAACATTAGCCACGGTGGCTTGTGTAGTAAAAGCAAAGCTTTGGGTGTTACCCTAAAAGATCCAGGCACATGTCTGGGTCCCAAAGGTGTGTCTCTGAAGTGGGCAAACACATGGACACGAGCAGGGGTTCCGTCTGCAAGAAAAACTCCAACGTCACCATCAATAACATACCGCATCCATCTCCTCTCAACAGCTGCCAGCAGGCGCATGCTCTTGTGTATGATTGGAGGTCAGTGATGAATAACACTGGTTGTATCACTGAACCCAGTGCAAGAAAATTCACCCAACTGCTATTTCCTTGAGGCCTTCTTTTTGAATGGCAAGAAACTTATGAGATTCTGAATAAACACAAATGACCCTGTGGCTTCTATCCACCCGTACATCTGAGTAGAGGAAACGTTCAGAGAATGCTGGGGATCTGATGGACTACAGTGAATTCCAGCTCCTATTAACAATCCAAACCCGTAGAGCTCACCCACTGAGAAGAACCGTTCGCAGAGGTTCTGTTTATCCTGGCCTAGGTGCGTCGGGAAATGTCAGAGCTTTTGATATAATACTCTGTTTCAAGTGGATGAGGAAGAGTTTAAAGGGATAGTTCACCCAAAAAATCTTGTTGTTCCAAACCTGTGAGACTTTCTTTCTCCTGTGGAACACAAAATATGAAATTCTGACAATTGTGCTTGTCGTTCTTTTCGATGCAGGTAGTCCTTCTTCAGAAATCATATGATAGCTTTGAGTGAAAAACAAGTCATTATTCACTGATAATCTTCTTTGGAATTGATGAGCAGAAATGGAGAACCAAATCAGTCCAAATTATGAACTAATTATTCAGTCCATTGTTATGAACTAGGTCAACTAATTTACTAAAAAGATTATAAAGTTACAGGAGAGATTTTCAACAAGATGCACAAAAGTCTGGACTACATTTATGATACATTTATGATGGTTTGCATCCATTTTTCAAGGTTGAAAGCTTCAATCCCTATACATTGTAACTGCATGAAAAAAAACAACCACAATGTTTCCTTTTGTGTCTCATCATGGAAGACAAAAATCATACGGTTTTGAAAATTATGAGGGTGAGTAAATAATAACTTCTCCTTTAAGGCAGGGTTTCCCAAACTGGGGTTTATGCGTTGATAAAAAGCGAATTAATTACATGATACAAAACATTTAAAATTGATCATTTAAAAATAAAAACAATCAAAATAAAAATGTTATTTCCAATATCCTTGTGAACCTGCAAATGTGTTAAAATCTCAAGGGATACTTCAAATAAATAATTTACATAAAAAGCATGCAAACACAAAAGTTTTTGAATTCCTGCTTTAACGGTTCTGGTATACAATTAAAGAGACACAGCGAGAAAGCAAGTCGCAATATATATATATATATATATATATATACACACATATACTGAGAAAGAATCAGGGAAGATGGGTCTTTCCAACATATGTTAAGCTTTGTTCACCCTCTGCCATGGTTCTCAGTAAACATAACCAGCCATGAGAAGATCACACACAAGGTGGAGATGAGGGCCAGTGATAACAATCACTATTCCTGTCCTCCTCCAACGTCTGATCTATGAATCGGCACCACCTGCATTCATCACGCTGACTTTTGACAGACAGCTGGCACCACCTCCACCCTGCCCACCACTCGGCCAACCAAAGACTCCTTTTGTCTCCCTTCAAGCTCCAAGATCGACATCCACAGAAGAGGGGCCACGTAACAAGGCAAGCCCAGGTAGGGTGACACAGAGCAGGCCAGAGGGAAGACAAAACAGCCCTGGAAACTGTACAGATGAATTTAGTCTCACAAGCTTTTGTACAATGTAAAAAGAATGTCATCTATACAGTAAACAAATAAATAACGCTCTGACACCTACTAAATTTTCTCTGTCAACTCTCATGTTTTTTTCCCCTCATTACACACTCATTCCAACAACAAGAACCGGCATTCATGTGCTTCATTTGTTTTGAAATCAGTAGATCCAAAAGGCATCAGGAAACAATGATGCTTGGGCCGTCCTCAGAGGAATCTGGGTAAGGGGTATGCAGACAATTAGACAGTGCTAACAGAAACTAAATCTGCCTCTTTGCTGACAATACCGACCACTCCAGCAGGCCCTTTTCTCTGACTCCTTCAAAGTCAATTGTTGACAGGAAAGCTAAATATTTTTCAAAGGGGCCCGAGAAATAAGAGCTGATACTTTGAAAATCTGTTTAGAAGTGCAGTGACGGCTAGAGGTGAAGATGAGGAAAACTGTATAGAGGGAAACGGTAATGCTCAGATGTTGCTCTTCCATATCTCAGGAGACTTGGAGTTAATCAGGTATATCATTCGACATATTAAGTTCCTTGGGCGAAGTACTGTGAACATATACGGAGTATAACATGGAGCTATAAAGTTAATTTGGAAAACCAAGTGCAATAATTTTGTATTTTTAAAGAATTTGATGATAACTGTTTGATTTCATATTGAAATCTTACGTTTTGTTATTGCAGATCGAGTTGAGCAAGGACCAAGATGTGCGCAATGACTAGCCTAAGCAAGCTTAAATGTTATACTAGTTTGACATGACATGGAAGAAAATGGAAAAGTTTTGTGAAAGCTTTCAAAATCCTCCTTCACCCGAGTGGAGATTTATCTGAAGCCTCCGCGAGCGCCAGAGAAAACCAACGCATGCAAAACCTGAGGTAAAATTAAATGATTTTGTTTTGCTGCAGATATACACTTTTCAAAATAATATATTCATTTCAAGATATAACATTTACACGACAGTAATTTAAACATAGCCTTTGTAAAAAATATATATTTAAAGCTAAACCTTAAATGTGCCAAAGAAAAGTAAACGACTAGTATTTTCCAAGTCGTCTTGCAGCAGCACTAACGTTTAATCGACTAGTCCCTAGCTCAGTGTCACACATTGTAGATGAAAACAGAAACAGGCTCATAGCTGATAATGCAGAGAAGCTTCTTTTCATCTCCAAAAAGGGCTGTATGGCTATGATAACATATAATAATTGAATTCAGTGGTTCTGCTACTATGTTGTGTGGTACTGGAATCCACTGAATGTTACAGGTTACATTTATGTGAAATGGGCAGCAGTGCCATGTTTGTTTAGGAAAACACCAAGTTGAATATTAAAATTTGTGTATTTACTTTGTTACAGTCAGAAAGTGAAAAACATCTGATGAAAATAAAACATTGTTAGAAGAACTGTAATGGTATCAAGTACTCGTATCAGTACTCGGTATCGGCACATACCCAAATACTTGTACTTGGTCTGAAAAAAGGTGGTATCGTGCATCCTTAAAATGATTGATTTTTCTTTTATGCCAAAAATCATTAGGATATTAAGTAAAGATCATGTTCCATGAAGATATTTTGTAAATGTAAAAATTATTATTAGTAGTAATATGCATTTCTAAGGACTTCATTTGGACTATTTAAAAAGGCGATTTTCTCAATATTTAGATTTTTTTGCACCCTGAGATTCCAGATTTTCAAATAGTTGTATCTCGACCAAAGATTTTTCTATCCTAACAAACCATACATCAATGGAAAGCTTATTTATTCAGCTTCTCAATTAAAGATTATGATGGAGGATGAAATTAAAACTAAAACTGTACAACACAAATACAATAACAACACTCTTCTCTACTCACTGCAACAGGGAAACCGTCACACATATATACACATTAAATAAGGACTTTATATTTACTTCTAAGTACATATTCTACCACAAAACATTTACTTTATTTATGCATTTGAGGGCATTCCTAAAATGGTTGTGTTAGATTTAGCTGGGCACATTTTTCAGCAATTTTATCCCTAGAGTACAGGGACGCTCATAAACTGCATTTGAACTTCACCATGAATAACAACTTTCTTGGTAACTACAACACCTACACTTGAAAATAGCCACTCAGCTCACAGTCATCACTCATTTGAACTTACATTTGACTACAATAATACACACACACAAACATATAAGCAGTGTTTCTCTTCTCTTTGCTCAAGCCTGCTATAGTAAAGCGGACCGTAGAGTTCAAACTGAAGCACAGATAGTCCAAGCACGAGGGGCACACACTTTTGTATGCAGAACCTGATCCAATAAAACCAAACAAAGCCTGAATACTGTGTACAGACAACACAGAGATATTTGTGTAAAATAAAAACAGTTAAACAAAAAATTGATATGTTACTCTGTTATGCATTATGCACTTTTTCTCACCTCTGTCTCGAGTGTATTGGCCTCAACACATGTCTACAGTTGCATTTAGCCCCTCTGTTTCAACACAGGCTTTCTTTTCCAGTGCTTGGCTCGGCGGTATTCATGGCCAAGCTAAATGTCTCCAGGCTTCACAGAGCTTTATTCTTGAAGGAGGCGAGCTGAATTTACAACGTGAGCTGAAGGTTGACCCGCAGGATGTACGGGTACAGACTTTGCCGGAGTGAACCAGGAGAACCCGAACGCCACAAGTCAGGCGTGATTTAATGAGGCGGAATACAGACTGTGACTGCATGAGAAGCCCATGTTACACGGGACAGAAGATACATTTTAACTCCAATTTAACAGAGAAGGAAGAACAATATATCAACATTACTGTGCATGGTGGAGAAAAGTGGCTTTTTGACCACAAAATCACTTAAACTCTGAGAATGAGGGGTTTGGAAAGTCATTGTATTATAGCATTTGGCCATGTTCACAGCTTAATAAATTAAGCACTGTGTGTATGTGGCTTAAGCACAAGGCTTTGTTCGGTCTTATGAGTTCATAGTTTACATAAAAATGTCATTTTCATCAGGAAAATGCCAGCCAACTTAATTTTTAATCCCAGCCTCCCAAGGAGCATAAACAGAGGATATTCTTGGCTTAAGTACCTGCAATGGAGAAGTCATTTAAATAGGAAAAAACCACAAACCAACACAGAGATAGGTTGGTCTAAATCCTCCTAATCCAGGTTCACACATAATATTACTATAAGACATCCACGTAACACTCGTGGCACTTTATCAACATTCAAGCTAAACGCATTCAAGCATTTGAGTGTGTTGATGTCTGCTCAAGACTTAAATTCAGTTTAGCTAAAGTTTAAAGGGGTTTAAAAGGGGTTTTACAAAGCTTAATAATTATCAAATTAAATTAGTAATATTTTACTCATTCAGTCTTTGGATGGATGGATGGATGGATGGATGGGCATGGCTATTGGTAGATTATCAAGGATATTGATTGAAGTGAGCTAATGTATAAGTGCACATATTAATGCATGCAAACAATCCCTAACACAAATACAAAACTCCTCAGTGTCAGAAAAGTAAAAGTAATTTCAAGGCTTCTGTTTTTCGACTGAAAATCTGTTGGTGTGGTAATGACAGATGAATGACAACGAGCCACTGTTGTCTCTCACTCAAGCACACACACAAACGCATGACCACACACAAAGGCAATTGAATGTGCACACAGACACAAACACACACAGACAGAGCTGCGGACGTTTGAGTCTGGGTTGTGTTTGCTAGGATCTGGTTAGTCTTTCCATTCTGTTTTCTTAGTTCAATGTTACCTACGTTCTGATGACATGGTCAAAATGCCAGGACTATGAGTAATGATCATTTCTCTCTTACCCCACCTAGTTCAACCATACTCTTGTCAAAAAAGTCAAAATATATCATGAAAATATCAGTTATCAGCCAGTATAGTGATTTATTATTTATTGGGTCGATTCTTGTTATTAAGTCAGCCGATATAGGATATATAATTGCTCACAAGTATAAAAGGTATGTCTAATGTAAAAAATAAAATAAAATAAATGATTTTTCTTGACTTGCTTCCAAACACTACAAGTCATAATTCCCTCTACACAGTGTGCCTATTCTAATCCAAAAAGTTAAAATAACTTGTTTCTATTTTGGAAAGGGTTGTTTCTAACTTCTCTTGTCTGCCAGATGAGCCGAGGATTGCGTGAGCACTTGTACGGCATGTTGTGGACTACATTTGTCAAGTGTGCTAAGTGTCGGTGCAGTCTCCCCTATCTCTCACACTTTTGCAGGGACAAGTTCTTTCCGCTACTCAAGAGGCGAGATGAGGACCAGCAAATGATCCTATCAGTGTGTCCATTCCTCTATGACATTTCTTGTGGCATACCGCATTCTAATGAAACCTATTTGTATTAGGACAAACATACAATACCATTCAAACGTTTAGGGTCTGTAAGATTCTGTAAGTCTCTTATTTTATTAAGTCATTTATTTGATCTAAAATCCAGTAAAAAGAAATGCTATTACAATTTAAAATAACCGTTTTCTATTTTAGTATATTTGAAAATGTAATTTATTCCTGTGATGGCAAAGCTGAATTTTCACCAGCCATTGCTCCAGTTTTCAGTGTCACATGATCCTTCAGAAATCATTCAAATATGCTGATAACACTAAACCAAAGAAACATTTCTTCTTATTATCATCACAGTTGAAAACAGTTGTTGCTAAATATTTTTGCGGAAACTGCGATACATTACCCCCCCCCCCCCCCCCAACAATTCTTTGATGAATAAAAAAAGCATTTATTTTAAATGGAAATCTTTTTTTGATTTGAAATGTTGTTAGTCACATTTGATCAATTGAATGCATCCTTACTGAATAAAAGTATTAATTTCTCAAACCATTGAACAGTAATATACAATGAACTGTCTAGACTAAATGTGACTTTGCATATGGAAAATACCGTTGAGAACCAGGTTTGAAGAATTAGCTACCTTTTAAATCATAAGTGTGGAATTGAATCGAATTGGCCACACTCCAACAGAGTTTGAATCTAAAATCAAAGTAAGAGCTTTTGTCAAGCCAACATTCATATTTTTTCTTGACAAAGTTTGCTTCATACTCAGTTTTAGCTTGAGCTTGCAAGCAGGCATATCCATCTCTCGTCTGACGCGGTGTTTGTGAGTGATTTCTCTTAATTTCACGGATGGGAAAACGAGAAAGCAAAGTGGGGAAAAAAAAAATCCCTCATCTGCTAAAAAACGACACTTCAGGGTCTACCCGGCTAAAGCAGAAACACAGATGGTGTTTCCACAATGTAGAAAGCTCGAAGCCAACCCACAGAGAACTTAGACTGAAAACCGTAAATCAGTCGTTTATGACAGTTAAGGTACGCAAAGAGATAGACAGGTGTCAGAAAAGGCCTATCGTATTTCCCTTTTTTCCCTTGAGTTTTCAGACACCCTGCTGTCTCTGGGGGCCTTCGGCTTCAAGTCCCACCAACATGGGGGGAACGAATCCTTTGAAGAGCACCCCCTCATAAAAACCTTTCCTTGAACGGTCTACAGATTCACGTCATGCCAATCAAGCAGCACAGCAAAGTTCAGAGTTATTCTCATGTTAGTGAAAGGAAAAACAGGGTGCCTCTTTTCAAATCTTTACCACTGGCTGATCAAGGGTGGACAGGACAGCCTCATCCCTCCTTTTTTATTGTTTTCTTGCTTTTAATAAATAATCATGATCATGAAAAATGATCATGTCTTGTCCTTTCTCCTTTTTATAACTTCCTGTCTACACAGGAAACACTAATTCCTAAGTAGTGTACTCTTTCGAGGCAGTGCACCCAGCAGATTTCGCAATGTACAAGCCTGAAGCGGAGGGTTCCATTTCAACGGACTGCTGCAATTTATAATTTCTATTACCTTTCTAATGTATGACCATTAATAAAACATCTTCACCCCCTCCCTCTCCTCCTCCTGTAGTTTTGTTCCCAGTCACCCTGTTTTTCCCTCCATTTCCTTCAGAAGCACCCCCTCAGGTCTTTTGTGCCCTTTTTCACTGGAGAGTTGCAGCTGCCTTCAATGTTCTGCAAATCTCTCTGTTTGCTTTCCTTGAAAACATGGCAGAGGTGGAATAATTGAATCCCACGGCTGAAGCCAGGGGATTCATAACGCTGCAGTCAGTACAGCGTGCCGTTTAATATGTCGATCTGGTACTAAAAGCATGTGGCTTCCTTTCAAATACTTGTACAGTGAGGTGTGAAGCAAACCTCTGATTGAGAGGAAACAAGCAGTCAGACCTTTTCTAATGAAGCATGGCCACACAGCTTCTGATAGTCTAAAAATAGGCCATTTGGTAACCTTATGGCTTACATGTTTTGGCTTTCACAATTGTTTTAATCCTACAAAAATATCAAAAAAAATACAAAAAAATGAAAATAAATAAAAAGTACATCTTGTCATCACTTCGTTCCCACCTCATATTGTCCTTCTCCCATGAAACCCAATGATAATGCAATGAAAGTTATTCATACTTCGAAAATGTAAAAAATAACTATTTATCATGCAAAACTCTTAACAGCATATGAGCTGTATAAACGGCCATCTACTTTCCTTGCATAGAAAAGAGCACCTCGGTTATTCTGCTAAACTTCTTCTTTTGCGTTTCACGGAAGAAAGAAAATACCGGACTGCACAACATGAGAGTGAGTAAAGGGAAATTTTTCCATTCAATTGCGCTGCTTTTTCATTGCTTTTCTATGTAAACATGAGTTAAAAGGGTGCGTTTGACTATGGCGTTCGCGTCTTTTGCAGCGTCTCACCTTTTAAAGATGCGACGCACAAATTAGAAGCTAAACTTAAAAAAAAAAAAAACACACCTCCAGACCTTGAGACTAGGGTTGCAAAGGGGCTAAAATGTTCTAGTAAATTTCCAGAAGCTTTACAATTGTTAATGAAATTTTCCAAACAATCCTGGAAAGTTACCAAAAAGTTTCTGGAAACTTTGCAACCCTACTTGATACGGCCCTGCATCTTTAACCATAAAAACTTGTTCCCTGTAAATGTCCTCTATGTGATTGAAAATGTATTTTACAGCAGTAGAGGGTAAGTAGTTCTCAACCTATTGAACTACCTACCAGGAGTCAAACAGACTGGTACTAACATCTGGTCATTTCATTATTTGGAGTAAAATGGTGCTGCTGGTGTGAAAAAGTAAAATCCTGCCAACCACAGACTGAGGGCAAAGCAAAAAGACCTTAAAATCTCTGTAATCGCTGCTATGGTAGAAGAACAGCCTAACATTTCTCAAATAAGGTGCATATTTCCTGTCCAGAGGTAGACAAAGAAGTAAAAGTGTATGTGCAAAAGCTGTCTGAGCCCGAGAGAGACATACCAAAAATAAAAAAAGAAACATAGCCAGAAAGAAACAGAAGCACTCCGATCAGCCAATAAGATCACAGCATTTTTGAGCACCATTTTGTATAATATTGTACTGTAGTCACTAACTTACAACCACTTATGTAACAAACACAGATTAATCAAGATTATTGCTATTACAGGACCACAGCACATTAAACAGTTCTTTTGGTTTCCATTCCAAGTTTACAATTGATGTCTACATCTGTATTTCATCGTATTTCTTCCCTTAAAAAAATATGCACAGAGATTAAAAGATAGAGATGAAGTTATCAGTATGCTGATAAGAACACATTTGTCATGCTCTATTAGTTATGCTTTGCTTATAACATCAAAGCTTTAAGCTTAACAAATGCTTTAAAAAGACCTTCAGATGATACATTTCCCCATTCAACTCCATTTTTCTTCTTTAGACATCAGCAGCAAGTTCGGTCAAACTGATAGTGGATAGTTTAAAACTAACAACTTTTTCAATGCTTTCTCCAAAGTTTTCTATGCTTTCTTCAAGGCTCAAAAGAGCTGTGAAATATGCTTCACATAGATTATTTTTGGCCTAGCTTCTTCAAAAAGAGGTGAAAATGGCTTTACCTTCTGAGAAATATCTCATCTCAAGCTGTGCTTGCCAGAAATTTCAGCCTTGTTATCTTAGTTTCTGTTTCGGTGTTATTACGTCCTGTTAGTTTTGGAAAATGCTTCAATATAGGTGTAAATCTAAACTGAAAAACAACATTGACACACACACTGAGAAATGCCAAGCACTGTCGGCATCATGCTTAATGTTCGTATCACTCAGAGACTGAGGGCTGAGTGATGCGGAAAACAGTGTTCAAACCCGTGGACACACTTCCAAATGCAGATGTTAAAGCTGAGTGGACAAGCTCTGGCAGAGAGCCACACACTTTTACTTGCTTACAGAACCCCTTTGGCCTGGTCTCTGGAAAGGAAAATGGACAATCAATTAGGAGGGACTTGTGGGGCAGCAGTGGCCGGTGTAAAGCCCTTGTGACATTACAGCTGGGAATATTTTCCAATTTTTTTTCCTGCTCGAAGACCAGAAGAGAATGCTTTGAATTTTTTTTTTGCTGTGGAAAAGGAAGGTACATTTCTAGAATACTTTATTGTAATTGGTCGATCACAGTAATCTGTGGTCAAATATTTTTGTTTAATGGGCAATCAGTCAAGTACACTGTGCTGGTTTCATGTTTCTCATAGTTTTTTTCTAACATAATAAAATAATATAAACTTAAATTTTTCATGTCTATTTATAAAAAAAAAAGTAAGTAGCTATTCAGGATGACACACACACACACACACACACACACACACACACACACACACACACACACACACACACACACACACACACACACACACATATATATGGTAGTTGCTTCAAAGCATTTAGGGGTGTGGTCCTGGTCAAGACAATCTCCTGAACTCCAAACTGAATGTCAGAATGGGAAAGAAAGGTGACTTAAGCAATTTTGAGCGTGGCATGGTTGTAGGTGCCAGACGGGCCGGTCTGAGTATTTCACAATCTGCCCAGTTACTGGGATTTTCAAGGACAACCATTTCTAGGGTTTACAAAGAATGGTGTGAAAAGGGAAAAACATCCAGTGTGCGGCAGTCCTGTGGGCGAAAATGCCTTGTTGATGCTAGAGGTCAGAGGAGAATGGGCCGACTGATTCAAGCTGAGAGAAGAGCAACTTTGACTGAAATAACCACTCGTTACAACCGAGGTATGCAGCAAAGCATTTGTGAAGCCACAATACGCACAACCTTGAGGCGGATGGCCTACAACAGCAGAAGACCCCACCGGGTACCACTCATCTCCACTACAAATAGGAAAAAGAGGCTACAATTTATATAAGCTCACCAAAATTGGACAGTTGAAGACTGGGAAAATGTTGCCTGGTCTGATGAGTCTCGATTTCTGTTGAGACATTCAGATGGTAGAGTCAGAATTTTGCGTAAACAGAATGAGAACATGGATCCATCATGCCTTGTTACCACTGTGCAGGCTGGTGGTGATGGTGTAATGGTGTGGGGGATGTTTTCTTGGCACACTTTAGGCCCCTTAGTGCCAATTGGGCATTGTTTAAATGCCACGGCCTACCTGAGCATTGTTTCTGACCATGTCCATCCCTTTATGACCACCATGTACCCATCCTCTGATGGCTACTCCCAGCAGGATAATGCACCATGTCACAAAGCTTGAATCATTTCAAATTGGTTTCTTGAACATGACAATGAGTTCACTGTACTAAAATGGCCCCCACAGTCACCAGATCTCAACCCAATAGAGCATCTTTGGGATGTGGTGGAACGGGAGCTTCGTGCCCTGGATGTGCATCCCACAAATCTCCATTAACTGCAAGAAGCTATCCTATCAATATGGGCCAACATTTCTAAAGAATATATATATATATATATATATATATATATATACACACACATATATACATACACCGATCAGGCATAACATTATGACAGGTGAAGTGAATAACACTGATTATCTCCATCACGGCACCTGTTAGTGGGTGAGATATATTAGGCAGCAAGTGAACATTTTGTCCTCAAAGTTGATGTGTTAGAAGCAGGAAAAATGGGCAAGCGTAAGGATTTGAGCGAGTTTGACAAGGGCCAAATTGTGATGGCTAGACGACTGGGTCAGAGCATCTCCAAAACTGCAGCTCTTGTGGAGTGTTCCCGGTCTGCAGTGGTCAGTATCTATCAAAAGTGGTCCAAGGAAGGAACAGTGGTGTACCGTCGACAGGGTCATGGGCGGCCAAGGCTCATTGATGCATGTGGGGAGCGAAGGCTGGTTAAGTTAATGTGTGGTTCTGATAGAAAGGTGTCAGAATACACAGTGTATCGCAGTTTGTTGCGTATGGGGTTGCATAGGCGCACCAGTCACAACAGAATTGAGTTCTCTTTCAGGCTTGAACAAACAATAGCACACACAATTATGCCAAAATGTCAGTTTTGTATATCCTCATAAAAGCAGTTTTAAATTAGTTAAATAAAGTCTTAATTGAACATAAAAAGTTGTGAGAAAATGAGACGCATGTGAAATCTGCGTCATGTGCAGCAGCGGCAGGTCTTAAAGAGACAGTAACCATTAATGCAGTCTCATTAATGTTAATCAAAGAACAAAGGTAATAGAATACTCACTGCTCTTGACTAAATAACTTTTGTAGCTTTAATAAACTATATTTGTAATTTATGCAGTGAAGACTTTATTCAATAACTTTATTCAATGATAACTTTATTCAAGTTCTGTATATTTCTTGTTAGACAGGTAGGAAGGGTACAGGTAAATTTGACATTTATTATGGGTTTATGTGAGGATTGTTTTAAGTTCACTTGAATTAAAAGTTGTTATATTTTTTATAAAAATGATAGCTTTCAATTACACTGTAATGTTAAATGGCTATAATTAATGTTTAAAATTGAAGGGAAAAACAATTTTCATTGAGACATCAAGCAGTATTAGTATCAATGATACTGGCCTTCATTCATCCAAAAACGAAGCCACTAAGTATTTAAAATATACTGTCTTTATGTTGTTTTTACATTAATTTAGAGATTAACTGTGAAATTATAAATGTAAATGTTTTTAATTGCGATTAATCACAGAAAAATGTGTGATTTATTAATCTAGTTATTGTTTTAATCGATTTACAGCACTATATATATATATATATATATATATATATATATATATATATATATATATATATATATACAGTGAGGAAAATAAGTATTTGAACACCCTGCTATTTTGCAAGTTCTCCCACTTGGAAATCATGGAGGGGTCTGAAATTGTCATCGTAGGTGCATGTCCACTGTGAAAGACATAATCTAAAAAAAAAAAAATCCAGAAATCACAATGTATGATTTTTTAAATATTTATTTGTATGATACAGCTGCAAATAAGTATTTACAATCAGTAAGAATCCAACTACTAACATGGCCAAGACCAAAGAGCTGTCCAAAGACACTAGAGGCAAAATTGTACACCTCCACAAGGCTGGAAAGGGCTACGGGGAAATTGCCAAGCACCTTGGTGAAAAAAGGTCCACTGTTGGAGCAATCATTAGAAAATGGAAGAAGCTAAACATGACTGTCAATCTCCCTCGGACTGGGGCTCCATGCAAGATCTCACCTCGTGGGGTCTCAATGATCCTATGAAAGGTGAGAAATCAGCCCAGAACTACACGGGAGGAGCTGGTCAATGACCTGAAAAGAGCTGGGACCACCGTTTCCAAGGTTACTGTTGGTAATACACTAAGACGTCATGGTTTGAAATCATGCATGGCACAGAAGGTTCCCCTGCTTAAACCAGCACATGTCAAGGCCCGTCTTAAGTTTGCCAATGACCATTTGGATGATCCAGAGAAGTAATGGGAGAAAGTCATGTGGTCAGATGAGACCAAAATAGAACTTTTTGGTCATAATTCCACTAAACGTGTTTGGAGGAAGAAGAATGATGAGTACCATCCCAAGAACACCATCCCTACTGTGAAGCATGGGGGTGGTAGCATCATGCTTTGGGGGTGTTTTTCTGCACATGGGACAGGGCGACTGCACTGTATTAAGGAGAGGATGACCGGGGCCATGTATTGCGATTTGCGAGATTTTGGGGAACAACCTCCTTCCCTCAGTTAGAGCATTGAAGATGGGTCGAGGCTGGGTCTTCCAACATGACAATGACCTGAAGCACACAGCCAGGATAACCAAGGAGTGGCTCTGTAAGAAGCATATCAAGGTTCTGGCGTGGCCTAGCCAGTCTCCAGACCTAAACCCAATAGATAATCTTTGGAGGGAGCTCAAACTCCGTGTTTCTCAGCGACAGGCCAGAAACCTGACTGATCTAGAGAAGATCTGTGTGGAGGAGTGAGCCAAAATCCCTCCTGCAGTGTGTGCAAACCTGGTAAAAAAAACTACAGGAAATGTTTGACCTCTGTAATTGCAAACAAAAGCTACTGTACCAAATATTAACACTGATTTTCTCAGGTGTTCAAATACTTATTTGCAGCTGTATCATACACATAAATAGTTAAAAAATCATACATTGTGATTTCTGGATTTTTTTTTTCTTAGATTATGTCTCTCACAGTGATGTGATGACAATTTCAGACAATTTTATATATATAATTTTTTTATCCAGTTTTCAGTGTCACATGATCCTCCACAAATCATTCTTATATGCTGATTTGCTGCTCAATAAACATTTCTGATTAGATTTAAGTTGAAAACAATTTTGTGTGGAAACTGTGATACAATTTTTCAGAATTCTTTGATGAATGCATTTATTTGAAATATAAATATTTTATATAATACATTTATACTTTACTGCCACTTTTGATCAATTTAATGCATCCTTGCTGAATAAAATAATGCAAACATCAAATGCAATCCATCCCCAGTGGTAGATGCAGGTGTTTACCCACACCTAGAAGACGGTAAAACTTGTAGTCAAGCACCAACCTGGACACCAGTGACTCACAGTCGCTTTGTTATTGCACGTATCTCAGCACACCATGAAACCGCTGCTAATTGCTTTCATATTACGAAGCATCCAGGCGATCTTGGGGTCCGTCCAAGACCACCATCAAGATGAGAAACAGTGTGAGTTGTGCGTGCAACTTGAAAATGGAGAGAAAGAGAAACTACAAGCATATTCGTGGTTAGAGTTTTTTTTAGGGAAATAAAATAATAGACTCAGACACAAAGTGTTGACAGCAGTAAAAATTGAAAGGGTATTTTATTGCCTTCTGAGGATGGATTAATGTCATAATCTTGGTGAAAGATTCAGTGACCTGCTTCGTAATATACACTACTGGAGCATAGAGTTTTCATTTCTCCACAAACCTGAGGGAGCTGCTGTCTAGATATTTTCAGTCAATAGGAGGAAGAGAAAAAAGATTTCTAACTTCCTTGCTTCTTATGCTCTTACTCTTACATATGTATGTTTAACCAAAATATAGTAGCAATCCAAAAGCTTTGAGAGCAAAATTATTCATTGCAACACAATTCAGTCTGTGACCTGAACATAAGGTTGGCAGCAAACCATCACAATCCATTACCATATAAAAATAAGGGGATGGTTGTTCCAGGGTATTAAAGGAACCTTTTAGCCATTTCTTTGGAATACAAAAGAAAAAAACTTGAACAGCATACATGCTCATAGTGACTACAGAATAGGGATGTAACAAGATATTAAAATGCATTAAAATATTGTCTCGTTCTCATGAACCTGACCATGAAGTATATCATCAAACCCTTGCTACAGATAAAACAATAAGTGTCACAAATGTGGTCTATGAATGTGTGTCTTCTTAAAGACATAAAAAAGTTACACAATCTCAAATGAAGCCCATTTCACTACAATACATAACTACAGTTGAAAAAACTGGAAAATCAAAAGATCTACAATTGCCAGGCAGAAAAAAAAAAACACTTTTATTTCTCATACTTTTTTCCCACTGGCAATTTGAAGTCAAATAATAACAATAGACTTGTCGAGCTATACAACAGTAATGAATCAAACTAAATATGCCTCCCATTTGAAATCGGCAGTCCAGCGGTGCATGCCGGAAATAATAACTCAAAATGTCGGTAATAGGCCCGTTCACCCCGTATAGTGGAGCCAAATTTCATGCCAGGCCACAGATCCTGCTGAAGTTTTACACATCTAATTACACAACAGAGCAGCATGCATGTAAATAGATGTTCGTAGCTATCAGCAATTTCAATAAATAGCTTCAGGTCCATTTAATATGGAATTTTTTGTGCAAAATAGCTGAGAATGTTTGTCTAACTGTTGAGTCTTGGTGAAATGATCTGACACGTCAGAATAATCCGCATAGACAGGTAGATTTTGACTATACTTTATGTGCTAACTTTTTATTACATTTCATTTTGTGTCTGTCTATAAAGTATCATAAAAATAAAAGTAGGAAGGATATGGAAGGAGAAGCACAGAAAATGTTTAGTAAACCGGTTTGATTAAATCAAATAACATGAACTGACTTGTACGGAATATGAGTGGAATAATGAAAGCTTACTCTTTAGCTTCTGCTTTACTCAGCGCTGCCCCCTTCACTTGACCTCATTCCTCTGTTTGGTTGAATAACTCATCTGCCAGTTTCCTAGTCCAGTAAATCTCTTTTGTTGTGAAGTGGGCCGTATATCTAAAGCAATGAGGGTATTAAGTCCTCACATTTACTCCTGCTTCCTCTCTCTGCATGTCTTTGACCCTGCCGCTTTGCCTTCTTCACTTGTTGAAGTAAGAGTTTGCAGTGGTTAGAGGCTGATACATTAGTCAGGCCAATTAATCAGACTATATTATGACCATTTTGAGATAAACAGTGACGTTGAACATTTTAGTAATGGATAATGCAATTTTGTTTCTAACATTAGTAAGTGACATTTAATATGTAAACAAATTGTAAATATAATATGTCAATATAAAATGTAAAATACATTTTTATTTGTATTTAGTTTTTGCCAAAATTGTTCTATTATACTTTCTTTGGTCATCAGCCACCCTACACTTTTATTGCCATCATCCATAAAAATTAAATAAATAAAAAAAAATAAAAAAAAATACAATAAAATAAAATATAATAAAATAATTAATATTAAAAAATCCATCAATTCTATAAACTGCTTGTCCTATGAAGGGTTGCGTGGATGTTGGAACCTAATAATAATAATAACAAATACATTATTACTACTAATAATAATATAATTAATAATCTAATAATAAAATAATATAACATAAATAGTAAAAAAAATCATACATTGGGATTTCTGGATTTTTAAAAAATGATGTCTCTCACAGTGGACATGCACCTACGATGACAATTTCAGACAATATATATATATATATATATATATATATATATATTATATATATATATATATATATATATATAATTTTTTTAACCAGTTTTCAGTTATAACAAATAAATTATTACTACTAATAATAATATAATTAATAATATAATATAATATAATCAATCTAATATAATATAGTCTAATATAATATAATATAATATATCCCACACTGTTTTCATTTGCATAAAGTTGCATATAGCACCTAGCCTGAATGATGACATCACATATGTAACAGAGAAACATGACATCAGGGCTCTCAACAGCTGAACATTATTTTGGTCTATGCCCCAAATATAGAGAAAGGCTATAAAGCAGTGCTGTGGTTGAAAAACGTCCAAAAGGAAATTAAATAACTGTTAACGTGGAAATCTGAAAGAGCTAGTTCAAACAGGTAAACTCAATTTTCCCCTTACCGCTATTTAAGATTTTGATCCGCCTCCGAGAGATTCCACTGGGACCGGAGAAGACATTCCTACTGAATAAAATTTCCATCTAAGTGAGCCTTGATGAGATTCCTCTCTCCCACAGGCAAACACACAGTGGAGCCACATGAGCGGTGCTGTATTTCATAAACATGAAAAATACATGTAGGCTACAGTACACTGTAGTTTGTGGGTGACTATGGTCAGTGCTTGTCATTGTTGAGGAAATGGCATAAGGAACAATAATAGTCAGAGGTGATGGACAATCCCTTCAGCCTTTTTTTTTTTACTTTAGCCTTTATATCAATAGACTGGCTCAAGGTGATTCGCAGATCTATGGGGTCAGTCTTCGAGAGAAGTTAAGACAGCAAAAGCTTCATATTGTTTCCTTTTAGTGCACATAGCTGGGCAGAGGTCTCATAGGCTTATGTGGCCTGTTTGGCTTCCAATCACAAAGCATTAGGGAAATAGAGATTTTTATTTCAGAATTCCATGGTCGGTGTGGTTGAGTAAGTAATTTCTGCTTTGCCACAGAGTAAGAGAGCTAAACGAATGAGTGAGAAGGAAAGAGACAACAACTGAACCAAAGGAAAAAGAGATGCGGAGTGAATGAAGGAATTCACAAAGCCAATAATAGGGCTAACAGTTTCTCATCAGGAATTTTTTTTTTTTTTTTTCTGTTTTCAATTGATTTATATGCCTTATGGTGCAACATAATTTGCCTTAATGTAAAAATAAAGGCAACTAGAGTGAGATTTTTGTACAGTGTTGGGGTAAAGTAAAGCATTATAATTTCAGTTACATAATGAGATTTCTTTTTTTAAATAACTCGTAAATTATCGCATTACTTTAAAAATTTACAACATTTCTTAGTCACTTTTTCAAATAAGTAACGGAAGTTGAAAATTGAAAATAAAAACAGTGATATGCAAACTCAGAATATTCACAAACCTGCAATAATTAAATATATTAAATAACACAAATACACTTTATGTATTTAATCTAAATTAATTAATCAATGTCTTTGCTGTTCACCTTTAATGATCCAATTGAAGCAACAATTACTTTAGGTACAAATACATAAACATTTTTTTTAGACAAATACATAACATTTGTTTTTCTTTTTTTATTGCTGAAGTAAGAGTGTTAAACTTTCTTCTCCTGCTAAAAATATAACTTTTTTAAACAATAGTGAGAAAAACAATGCAAAAGTAACCTAACACATTACTTTCCATAAAAAGTAACACAATTAGTTACTTTTTTAGGAAGTAATGCAATGTGACGCATTATTTACTTTTAAAAGTAACTTTCCTCAACTGTATACATTTCATAAAATATATACATTGATTATTTTTCATGCACAGCTTATCAGCGAAACACAACTGTGTAATCAGTAGTAATGCTGCTTCATCTGAAAGCACTGCGAGTTTGAGTCACTTATATAACGTGCATTTGAAAAAGCAACACGCGTCAAACATCTCTCCAAACATGGCTTGAAGACCTCAGATAAACCGTATATTGCTGTAGTCGTGTGTTTATTAGTCATGTTTAATCAAAGCATTTCAATCTTCTGTTTATTCAGCTACAGCGATAGTATGATGTCCATAGGTATTTTCCTGAATCACATGCATTATCATTAGCCTGACGTCGTCATACTCAATTCTAGTCAGAATTGGAGTCTGATACTGCTCCGGTGGGCTGTGATTATGGGGCGTGTTTCAACCGAACCAGGAAAGACCTCAATTGGATAGACCTACAACCAATCAGAGCAATGGAGCGACGCATAACGTTAGTAGTCAAATGTCAACAGAACTCAACTGCACTGGGTTGCCAAGTCCGCGGGTTGAAGTTACCCCAATTATGTGATATACAGACCCAGGAATGCGAATTTTAGCAGGCAGCCATGCCAAAATAACACATATTTTACCCCCCAAATGCCTTTTTTTGCCAGAGAACCCCCACGGAAAGCTATTGGGCTTGTTTTTAGCTAGTTTTGAGTAGCAATCGGGATTGGGCGGGTTTTGTTGTAAAAACTTGGCAACCCTGTCTGCACGCACGCTGGAATAAGTTACGTTAGAAGAAAAAGATGAGTGTAAACGATCTTTGCCAGTGTTGTAAAAAAAGAATTTAAGGATACACAGAGTTCTTACCAACACGATCATCATTTCTGAGAGAAATAGTAAAGGTGAATGCATATACGAACAAGTTCTCCATTTAGGATTAGAACAAATTCAACCCAAGCGCCTTTGATGACGTGGATGATTACGTCACTGTTTATCATCTGTCCATCATCGTCTAAAGCCCGCCCTGACAATTTCATTGGTCCGAACAGTTTCTGTTCGGGCATAATTGCTTCTCTACGGATCAAGTCCAGACCGAACTGCCCGAGTTAAAATGTTGTGGGTGGGGCTAAGTTCGGCTGGCATCCAGGCTACGTTATCATACTGCTGCAGTGCATATTTGGGGTTTCTGCGCGAGAGCGCCCTCTGGCTTTCAAATGGAGCAGCATTTACTACTGATCACAAAGCCATGCTTCATAAATAAAAATAAAAATAAAATGCAACCTTTGCCAAATCGCATGCGGTTTAATTAATCATGCAGCCCTAATATATATATATATTGCAATAAATAACATTTAAGTACATACTTATTCCAAATAACTACATGATTCACCAACTGATGATTCAACAATGATCTATTAATTTAAAGGTGCAGTGTGTAGTATTTATGAGGATCTATTGACAGAAATGCAATATAATATACATAACTATGTTTTCAGTGGTGTATAAAGACTTTACATGATAAAGCGTTATGTTTTCATTACCTTAGAATCAGCAATTTCTATCTACATACACCGCGGGTCCCCTTTAGGGCTATCAACGAATATTCTAAATTCCAATATATATTCAAATAGTTTTTAAAAAATGAATTTCGAAGGTGAAAATTAATATTCGAATAAAAAAAAAAAAGTGAAAAAAAAAAAACCTTGATATTACTTGTGACATGAGAACAAAATGTATGTATTAATGTAACGTTAACTTATACAATTAAAATTTATGATCTCTTAAATGTTTCCTAATTTCACTAAACACTTTCGTGAGATTTCACTTTTTACTTTCGTGAGTTTTCTTTATTAAACGAGCTTGTTTATGCTTTTATAGGCTTTTATATAACTAATTTGTATGTGCAAACTGGACCACCCTTACTTTGCATCGCCCGCCACAAGCTCTTTGTCTGCAACACGGCAAGAGGCCATAACGGAGAAATTCATTTTGTTCATTTGTAAGGACATGAGACCGATCAGTGTTGTGGATGGGGCAGGCTTCAGGGAGTTCTGTCAAGCAATGGAACCGAGGTACAGACTGAATAGATATTGCATGAATAAAGGATAAATGCACTGCTTCCACTGGTTTGATTATTTACCGTTTCATGTCAAGGAAAAGTTCCATGTTTCCCACAACACAGCTCGCTCGGAGCGTTCAATATGCTGTAAAACTTCAATAAATATTTGTTTCAATCACTTAATGAAGCCTGCTATATTTGGGACAAGAGTCGCGACCTTAAATTGCTTGCACAAAACTCTTGATCAGCACTCAAAATGTGTTTGTTTATTTAAACCGTTATGCGCAGAGAGCGTGAGGGTGAGGGCGAGAGAGAGGTCTGCTGTCTTGGTCATTAGTTGATTTACTTGTTTGTGTGTAGGTAATACGTTGTCAAATATGTTTAAACTTAAATAGACTACCTATACAAGTAGTTATGTCCCGTTGTATTAATTTTAGGGCCGGGACTTTAACGCGTTAATTAAGATTAATTAATTACGGGACTTTAACGCGTTAATTAAGATTAATTACGCAAAAAAAAAAAAAATGTAACACTTATTTTTGCACCGTGGAACGTTTTTCAATGAATGAGTTTCGACGGACCGATTATACTGGAGCACCAACTAGCGTTCTTGACTTCCGACAACAACAAAACCACAGTGAACATGAACGAAGAAGCTGACGAGACCGCTTTGCTTGGCCCTGTGGATGGGAAAATTTGTTTTAAAAAACGAAAGGATGGAAGCGTCGACAAGAGCATGGTTGTGTGCAAGCTATGCAACAAGGAATTTGTGTATCACCGCAGCACATCGAGCCTCAAATATCACCTCAACGCAAAACACATAGGAGTTAGCGTGGATGTTAGCCCGACTCCGAGTAAAGTTAAAAGGACCCACACTCCACCAGATGACTGGTTTCAAGACCAGGGTAACTAAGTCACTGGTCTGCTGGACTGAAATAAATAAACTATATTTTGTTGATTAAGCATATGTATTCAGTCATTATTCAATGGTATACTAAAAATCCATGTGAAAAAAATTACTGAAAATTACTAAAAATGCAATGAATTTCGATTAATTAATTACAAAGCCTCTAATTAATTAGATTTTTTTTTTTAATCGAGTCCCGGCCCTAATTAATTTGTCAAAATCTAATCTGTTATTGACGTAATGCAAATCCTGTCATTGACAAAATGCGCAACCAGATGTTCGAATAGTTTGAATATTCGTGTTTTTTTAGAGGGAATATTCAAACGTCATTTTTGAGCAATTTCGACAGCCCTAGTCCCCTTACAGTGAAATTGCCATTTTGCAGGCATTATCTTTCTACAGTATCCCTAAACGGACAAACTTCTCAACAGAGCACTAGTCACTCTCTGCTCTCTCCAACGACAATATTTTTGTCCTGGGTCAACCACCGCAGCTTCTCTATGTGCTTCGAAAGGGAGGGGTGAGCAGTGGGTGATTGCAACTCACAACCTCACGGCTAGATGCCGCTAAAATCTACACACTGCACAAATGACATTTAAAACTTAAGCCATTTCATAACCTCTAGTTTAGTAGTTTTTTTAATTCCATATTATTCTGCCTTTGGTAAACGAACGGTGAACATCATGGAACCACAATCCTTTATTTCAACACCTCAGATTTTCTCTGCTGGTCTCTAACAAAGCCTACCAACATGTAATGGTCCTTTGGCTTTTATCCTGAAGCAACAGAGCAAACAGGGACTTGTGTTTAATTGTGACCCACTGGCAATCACAAGCATACAAAAAGCAGCCTAAACAAACAGTTGTTTAAAATCTCTTTGTTTGACTGCAGCATGTAAAGGTCTGTAAAAGGCAAGAGGCCTTACTACGGGTATCCTCATTTTTTAAACAGCATCAAACAAGCTACCACACAACTCCATTTAAAAAGAGTTGCTGACAGCAGATAATATTATTTAAACACAATCTTTAATAAATAGAGGTTTATGAAAAGAGTGGGACTTACAAAACAAGAGAACGAGGATCTTTCCAATTCTTTTTATTTTGCATGTGGAGCATTACTGCGGCTGAAGTCAGCTTGTTAAACCTAAATCACTTCAACAGGACTAATCATCACAGTCTTGAGCATTTCTTACAGGATCAATGTTTCTAGCAACTTACAATAATTACAAAATAACAAAGGATCAAAAGAAATCAAAACATACTTAAAGAGCTTATTAGATCTCCTACAGAGCAGGCCAAAAAAAAACTTAATTAGACAGAGAATGCCAAAATATTTAGGCATGTTTGAATATTTTAAATTAATAAAAAAATAATATTTGGCCTATGAAATGAATGCTGCAATGGATAAATGTTACGTTAACATTTTGCAGTGTCTAAAACCCATACAATTTAATTTCCTTAGATTGCATTTTAACACTCCCAGTGAGGGCATACACACACACACACACACACACACACACACAAACACACTTGTCTTGCACATTAACTTAAACGTAGTTAGCCTGACACTTCTCACCCTTGGGCCACTAACAGTGCAAGGAGCATTCAATCATTTCAGCAAAGTCAGAAAACTACAATCTGTGCAGGTCAGACAAAATACTTGTGTCAAATATTTTCTGGAAACATATTAAATACAGTTCTACAGATCATCATGATCTGTATCTGGATGCTCTGAAGAGACCCGCTTGCCATGCAGCTGATGTCAATATATTTGCATTTCTCTCTAAAGACATAAATGGTTGATTTTAATGTCCAAAGAGCAACTGCATTAACACATAATAGGGAAAATACAAGACCACTGATTAAAGAACCCAGTCCGATTTAAATTGAAACGTTTAAAGGGGGGTCTAATGCCATTTCATGCATTCTGACTTAATTACACTGTTAAAGAGTTGGATTCTCATGCTAAACATGGCCAAAATTTCTAAAAAATAGACGTATGACGGAGTATTTCTGTGCCAAATAAACTCCTTCAGGATTCGAACAAATTTCGGAAAGTTTTTTTCCACGTATGGCCCTGTATGAGGTCATAAAGGGCGGAATTCCTAGCGAGAGAAAGAGCACGCCCATCAACAAGCTTTGCTCGGGTTACGGAAGCTGTCGGCAGTGCTGTCATTTTGTTTTTAGACCGCGAAATCAACAATGTCACTAAAGAAGTGTGAGGGAAAGATAACCTTGTTCAGCTTCCCAAAGAACCCAGCGTTAAGGAAACAGTGGATGCAGTTTGTTTTTCCGGAGCATCAACGTAGTTCTGTAAGTGTGTTTGTTTGTTCTCAGTCGAAACCACAGACGGTGAGTGAAACTGCATCAAATGTCTGTTTTGTTGGCATTCTAAATTAAAAGTGCATATAATGACATGAACGTATAGTGAATTGAAAGTTATTCAGGGATAATGCCATGATGTATTGTGTGTGTGTGTGTGTGTGTGTGTGTGTGTGTGTGTGTGTGTGTGTGTGTGTGTGTGTGTGTCATAGGTGTGTGTGTGTGTGTTCATGACTCTTTAGCTCCGCCCACAGCACATCTCCACGAGCTTGGCTGTTTTCGGAAAGAATCGGTACAGCGTATCTGTCTTTTGTATGATAAAACGAAAGACTCTTCAGAGATATGAAGGATGCAATACTACTCTATAAGTCCTCAAGATTACTGTGTGTCATGTACCCTTTAATCAAAATCAAATAAAAATATAAATGTTTGAGAAATGTTCCGTATTGTGATTTGAGGGTGAGGCAAAAGTAGAACATTTTGAAGGCCCAAAGTGTCAAATTTTAATTCCTTTACGCCTTTTTCGTTCCATTTCGGACAGCATGGGTAAAAATCAGAACTCTTGCCAGGGCTGAGCTGTCCATCACGCTATGTGAAACCTCAGAACTGCTATTCGGATCTCAGCGTTCAAGCCAAAGAATTGCTAGGTACAGAGCAGCCAAGGACCAGCAACTAAAAAACATGCATAAATCCAACAAAAGCTTGATTAGACCGAAACCCCATAGCCAATGCCAAAAAATCCTTTACAAATTAACTGAGTACGTAGGTGCCCGAGTAAAGCAGCATTTAACACCTAAAAGATGTTTTTCATAATAAGCCAAGCTTACTAACACCCACTTCCATCACTCAGTGTACTACTGCAATTTCAGAGCCATATTTTGACTACTAGGCCACATTATTTAGGCAAAAATGTTCCAAGAGTGACAGCGAGACCAAATTATGAATGTACAAAGCTCTCCTCAGAGATAGAAACCTGACGTTGTCAAGACCAGCACTGTGTGAAGGAAAAGAGAGAAATCTCCCAGATGACTGATACTTTGCACATATATTTTCATTTTTAAAGCAAATATCAATCTCCGACTGAACAGGCAGTAAAGGTTAGGTATTTATGAGCTCACTGGGAGTGTGGCAGGTACAAAGGCCCAACTGTGGGAGGCAAGAAATTTGCCAGTCTTTATGCATTGAGGGTTAGTTGAGTCCTTAATACAACGTAAACAGGCTTTAGAGCTTTACTTTCCGACACATTTACAGCTAAAATTAAAAAGCCATGTTTCATCATGCCCTCTAAAAAGTGAAATGTAGCATATCCTGGCACATAACATTGGGCAGGCAAGGGAAAGTAATTATTTGATAAGTGTTGGCAGACGTCTGATCTCTCAGATAATCGTGGCAGCTCATTTCCTATTATATTCATTGCAGACCTTTTGGCCTGTGATTTATATTAGCATTAGCATTTTTCAGGCAATGGACCAGAAAGACCAAGAGAAAGGTGGGCAAGACTTATCTAAATGTATCCATAATGAAATATGCTGCCACAAGCTATATTAAGATCAAGATTACTAAGTACTGACATAAATAAATATGATATTGTTGCCAGATGTTGGCATCCATTTTAGATGTTGAAAGGTAAAATAATTTTTAGATGTTTAAAACATGCCATGACCATGACCATGAAAATTATAAATTAAGTCATTATTTTTACAATTTTAATTGAAAATGTTTCCATTGACATACAGTAAAGTATAGCGACCTGCCACCTAGCCTATAATGATATTATACATTATGCCATTTCATATTTTTATCAAGATAACAAGATATGAAAAAATGTGAATATATGAATACAATTTTTTTTAAAGTTAAAATCAAGGCATGTTGGATCTTTTTTTAATATAACATATACATATATATATATATATATATATATATATATATATATATATATATATATATATATATATATATATATATATATATATATATATATATATATATATATATATATAGCAAAAACACTTCTTGCCAGTTTATAATGATATTCTACATTACACTGATGTCACTGAAGCTGGATAATAAAATTGAACAGCTATAAACTCTGCCAGCTGCTCTACCACAAACCTAAACATAGTGACACGGACTAAGAGCTTGTATCACACCATCACTAAAGACAAGTGAAAATACACAGATCATTGTCCGAGCTCACACGCAAGACCTAAACGTCCCGCTCTGACAGAAGACTTACACAAAGGATACGGTAATAAAGAGCAATTAATCAAAGTGTTAAAATGGCTGGTAGGCCATATAATTCTCCCCACATTCTGTTTATTAAACAAGAAGCCAAGTTTTTTTAATCCAGCCAACATTCAGCATTTAGTAATAAAAGATGAAATGCACGGTAACTTCTTGTGTTTGACACCTCAGATATAATGATTTATAACCCCGCAGAAAGAGCAGAGAGAAGTTTACAACCTGTGATATAATATACACAAGCAACACAGAGATTTATAAAGTCCTTCCAACAAAAAACGGATGGTTCACGATGTTTGCGTCAGTTTTACAAAGTTAGAACATGTGGTTGAACGGGCATTCCTTCAACATCTATGAAGGGTTTTTTAAAGACGGGAGCCTTGATGCTTGAGTAACCGTACTGTACACTTGAAGACCAGATTAAACCAATGAGTTTCACTACGACAAGTCAAATCCTCCCTCATAGGCTTTTCTTGAAGGTAAAATGGCTTTTGTGTCAACATTCAGTCTGGCAGTATAATGCACCGAGTTCCACCCCAGTGATTTATAATCTACCAACTATTATTAAAACCAAAGACTGGATCACAGAAGCCGTCTGTTTCTATTTTGCCCACCGCTCTAAAAAAATATGACATAGCTAGATATATGTAGCGTAGTGTCTATAAAACTCCACCTGAAAAGGTTTAAATGTTGTGACAAAATATCCATGGATACTATCTAGAACAGATGGGAAAACACTATTGCATCTTTATAGACAAGGTTAAGTAAGCCACATATTGGCAAACACGCATCCATCAGCTAAAAGGTCAAACTAAATTCATGCCAAACCATAAAATGGAGTAAAGTACAGACATCATGGCACACAACGAAGCAGGAATCTGGAAAAAAAAAAAATGTCCAAGCCACAACACTTACTGCTTTAAGTTATAAATGAGGAGCAACTGTTAAGATTCCCCACTGACAACTCAATGCAGAAAGCTTTACATGTCAAGGAAAAACACTTTAAAAAGACACTTTATAACATTAAAGTCAGAGTAACCATATTACTTGATTAGCTAGCAGGTTGTTGTTTTGTCAGTAAAAATGTTTCATACATGCTGTAGTATTAACTATAGTATAACTTAACCTAACAACAGTTCAATAGAAATGACCTTAGTTGAACAGTAATTCATGTTTAAGTTGAAAGCAGCTGATTTTTTCTTCTTCCTTGGATTAATCCTGGGTAGTATATTTATAAAATATGATCTCTGTATTATCCATTTAATAATAGTACATACAAAAGAGGTGATAAGTCTATCCGTACACTCAATATTAAAAACAATGTTGTTATTATAATATGACCTTAAACAAAATCAGGTCACACTTTATTTTACATTATACATGTTGCAGTATTTATGGGTACGCTGACATTTAGTATACATTTTGTGTAGCTGCTTGTACTTACATGTTTTAACTATTGTAGTAATCAATAATAGTAACATCCAATATACACTCACCTGAAGGATTATTAGGAACACCTGTTAAATTTCTCATTAATGCAATCTAATCAACCAATCACATGGCAGTTGCTTCAATGCATTTAGGGGTGTGGTCCTGGTCAAGACAATCTCCTGAACTCCAAACTGAATGTAAGAATGGGAAAGAAAGGTGATTTAAGCAATTTTGAGCGTGGCATGGCTGTTGGTGCCAGACGGGCCGGTCTGAGTATTTCACAATCCGCTCAGTTACTGGGATTTTCACGCACAACCATTTCTAGGGTTTACAAAGGAGAATGGGCCGACTGATTCAAGCTGATAGAAGAGCAACTTTGACTGAAATAACCACTCGTTACAACCGAGGTATGCAGCAAAGCATTTGTGAAGCCACAACACGCACAACCTTGAGGCGGATGAGCCACAACAGCAGAAGACCCCACCGGGTACCACTCATCTCCAGTACAAATAGGAAAAAGAGGCTACAATTTGCACAAGCTCACCAAAATTGGACAGTTGAAGACTGGAAAAATGTTGCCTGGTCTGATGAGTCTCGATTTCTGTTGAGGCATTCAGATGGTAGAGTCAGAATTTGGCGTAAACAGAATGAGAACATGGATCCATCATGCCTTGTTACCACTGTGCAGGCTGGTGGTGGTGGTGTAATGGTGTGGGGGATGTTTTCTTGGCACACTTTAGGCCCCTTAGTGCCAATTGGGCATCGTTTAAATGCCACGGCCTGCCTGAGCATTGTTTCTGACCATGTCCATCCCTTTATGACCACCATGTACCCATCCTCTGATGGCTAATTCCAGCAGGATAATGCACCATGTCACAAAGCTCGAATCATTTCAAATTGGTTTCTTGAACATGACAATGAGTTCACTGTACTAAAATGGCCCCCACAGTCACCAGATCTAAACCCAATAGAGCATCTTTGGGATGTGGTGGAATGGGAGCTTCGTGCCCTGGATGTGTATCCCACAAATCTCCATTAACTGCAAGATGCTATCCTATCAATATGGGCCAACATTTCTAAAGAATGCTTTCAGCACCTTGTTGAATCAATGCCACGTAGAATTAAGGCAGTTCTGAAGGCGAAAGGGGGTCAAACACAGTATTAGTATGGTGTTCCTAATAATCCTTTAGGTGAGTGTATGTAGACACTACGCAAAAGTGTACGACTACATCCAGGTTGCTCTTTGGTATTCATGAGACTAGAAAATACTGAAAACTAGAAAATAATTAAAAGTTCATAGAAGTTAATGTAGTTAACCTTTTTAAGTCCTTTACTCAGTATAATTGGATGCTATCTTATGTCTAAGTGCTATTCTAAGGCAAATGAAGCAGTTCAGGCCGTACAAAGAGACTCCAGCTGAGAGCTTAAGACTGTCACTCTCTCAATCAGTGCACTTGAAGAGCTCTATTGTCATTCCAATGACACAAAAACTGTTTAGATAGCCCTTTGGCAACATAAGTCAATAGGTAAACAAAAACACCCCGAAGACAGAAATGACACCTCTAACTAGTTGGGCTACAAGATATTTTTGACTTATAAATGACATTTTACATAACGGCCTATGCAAGTGCAAATAAAAATAGGCTACTTGTAGGCAATTTACTTATTCACTTAAAAAATAACTTTAACATGGCATCGTTACTGTAATTTGAGACACTGTTTCCTGAAATGATTTCAAGAACAGAAATATTTCCGACTGCTCAGTATTTTTTCCTGTGAACTAAACTAACTGAAATAATTTTAACTCGATTATGAACACGGTGGTGTAAAATGCACCTACCGCAGATGACTACGAGCAACACGATGATCAGTGTGAAGTTGCGCTGGCATCCGTGCGGCTCTTTCACTGTTCCTCTGCTCATTTCTTCTACCTCTCAGCGCTCTTACATCCACCGCAAGTTCTTCTCACAGGTCAGTGTTATAGCTGGAGAATGCAGAGCTCTTCTGGACTTCACTGAGCCTCGGATGTCCGCAGAGGTGTAATGTTGTAGGCGGATGGTCCTCTGCCCTGCTCTCTCCCTTCTCTCGCTCCTGTTTGGAGTTTGAAATTTCTTCAGTCCTTTCAAGAAGTTTCCACTTTCCAGTCAGTCTGAGGAGGACATGTGCTGCCCAATAGTGTGTTTGGCGCCACCTGCTGTTTAAGTATGGGACTGTTAGGGGGGGGGAAGTTAGGTGTAAATTGTGAACACTGTTGGAAATGGGGTTTCCTAACATTTACCTATACAACGAACTATAAAGCCCTAAATGGTTTATCTCCAGTGTATCTAACGGATCTTCTATCGCCCTACAATCCATCACGCGCTTTAAGGTCACTAAACTCTAGGCTTCTGGTCATTCCTAGGATATCTAAGTCCACTAAAGGAGGGAGGGCTTTTTCACATTTGGCTCCCAAACTCTGGAATAGTCTGCCTGATATTGTTCGAGGTTAAGACTCGCTGTCCCAGTTTAAAACTAGATTAAAGACGCATCTCTTTAGCCAAGCATTCACATTATAATTACCTTTTATACTACAGTTAAATCGGAACAAAAGCATTAATATAATAGCCTATTCTGAACAGCAGCTACGCTAATTATTTCCCATCTGCTTTTCTGTTGTTATCGGGACACTAGTCCCGACTCCCGAGGTAAATAGTTCGTAGTAACCATATTACTTGATTAGCTAGCAGGTTGTTGTTTTGTCAGTAAAAATGTTTCATACATGCTGTAGTATTAACTATAGTATAACTTAACCTAACAACAGTTCAATAGAAATTACCTTAGTTGAACAGTAATTCATGTTTAAGTTGAAAGCAGCTGATTTTTTCTTCTTCCTTGGATTAATCCTGGGTAGTATATTTATAAAATATGATCTCTGTATTATCCATTTAATAATAGTACATAAAAAAGAGGTGATAAGTCTATCCGTACACTCAATATTAAAAACAATGTAGTTATTATAATATGACCTTAAACAAAATCAGGTCACACTTTATTTTACATTATCCATGTTGCAGTATTTATGGGTACGCTGACATTTATAAACAGTATACATTTTGTGTAGCTGCTTGTACTTACATGTTTTAACTATTGTAGTAATCAATAATAGTAACATCCAATATACACTCACCTGAAGGATTATTAGGAACACCTTTTAAATTTCTCATTAATGCAATCTAATCAACCAATCACATGGCAGTTGCTTCAATGCATTTAGGGGTGTGGTCCTGGTCAAGACAATCTCCTGAACTCCAAACTGAATGTCAGAATGGGAAAGAAAGGTGATTTAAGCAATTTTGAGCGTGGCATGGCTGTTGGTGCCAGACGGGCCGGTCTGAGTATTTCACAATGCGCTCAGTTACTGGGATTTTCACGCACAACCATTTCTAGGGTTTACAAAGAATGGTGTGAAAAGCAGTGTATCTAACGGATCTTCTATCGCCCTACAATCCATCGCGCTCTTTAAGGTCACTAAACTCTAGGCTTCTGGTCATTCCTAGGATATCTAAGTCCACTAAAGGAGGGAGGGCTTTTTCACATTTGGCTCCCAAACTCTGGAATAGTCTGCCTGATATTGTTCGAGGTTCAGACTCGCTGTCCCAGTTTAAAACTAGATTAAAGACGCATCTCTTTAGCCAAGCATTCACATTATAATTACCTTTTATACTACAGTTAAATCGGAACAAAAGCATTAATATAATATTCTGAACAGCAGCTACGCTAATTATTTCCCATCTGCTTTTCTGTTGTTATCTCGGGACACTAGTCCCGACTCCCGAGGTAAATAGTTCGTCAGCTCCAGTTTGTATCCAGCCTCTCATGGAGACTTCGGATGCCCCAACACCTGTGATGAGACGACTCAACGCCAGCGTTGTTATGGCCTAAATTAATACACGATTAACTTTTTCGAACATTATTCTTTAACATTGTCTTTCTAACATTTTTACTGTTCATCTATGAAATGCACTTTCTGTAAAGCTGCATTGAAACAATGTGTATTGTGAAAAGCGCTATACAAATAAATTTGAATTGAATTGAATTGAACTATATTGTGCAGTGGGAAGCATATGAAATTTATTAAAAATTGGTGAGTCTATCAACTCAAATCTCATTCAGTTAACTAACCTACTAAGCTAGCAACAGCACGTTAGCATGCTAAGTGTAACCTTTTTATTTGTGAAGAACACCGTCAACAAAAATAATTTAAGAAAACTATTGCAATATTTGCAACCAATTTAATGCATATTCAGCCTAAACATTAGTCTCCATTGTATCCATTCTTCGTCTCTATATGGTAACCCCCAAAACTAGCATAGCCTAATAGGCCTGCAACTCCTCTGATTCACAATCATGACAGTGGACACTTACAACTACCCTTTTCATCTAGCTAGTTAAAACGCATATAAAATAATTATATTTTACTAATAATAATAATTAGCATTTACTCATTCTATTGCCTTGAAAAGCATGATGGGAACTAATTTCAACCTAATGCTATTTCAAACATGAATTATGTTTGCAGTCCATCACAAACAAATTAAGTTCCATTTCACAATTTTAAGTGGATTGCACACAATTAAATTAAGTTGTGACAAAATGTTTAAGAATTGTGTTGCATTTCCTCATTTGTGCAACGGACAACCACCCCTAATAATAATTATAAAAATTAAGTAGGCTAAACGCTAAAGAATCACAGTATACATACATTACAAATGACCAAATTACAAAGACCAACAAAGGAACTGTACTTAAGGTCTTGTATACATTCTTTTTTTATAATGAAGTATACTATTTTATAATGCTCTATAAATATAAAGACGTAAACTAGTAATTAAATAATTCTTAAACAAATAAATATTAATTAACATATTAATATGTTATATTTACTTTTTAATTATTGTAATAATACAAAAATCATTTTATATTTTAATATGAATTGTATCTAGGTCTAATATTATTAGTTATAATATTAATATTATCTAGGTCTACTCAGGAAATTAAGGAATTGTAATATTGATAGGAGGACCCTAACCATGGTTTATTGATCAATGCCTGAAAGCATTTTAACATATAATGTGGTTTTGTGGTATGGCAATTAAAAAATGAAACAGAAAAAACGAATTAACAAGTAATTAAGGAAGCCAAGATTCACAGGCCATAAACAGAATTTTTTTCATGCAAAAAGGGCAATTGCAGTATATTCAGACCAGACTCATCCCCTCCATTCCTGCTTTGATTGGGGCACAGACCGGGGCACAGACTGTGTATAACCTTAGCTAAAAGGAACATAAAAGATCAGTTTTTCCATTGGGATTTTAAACCAATTTTTTTTACTAAGGTATCTGTTTTACATTGTTCATATCTGTGTTTGTGTAAGATGTATGTACTTTTATGGCAGTGACAAAGAGGAATTTCTGTTTGGTGAAAATCTGAACGGGACAAAGTCAATAAAAGTGTTTACTTATTATTTCAAACCACACACCAGTGTGTTATGAGAATATATGCATTCTTCTTCATTTTGTAATAATAATAAACAGTAACATATTTTAAACAGCCTATATTTCATATAGTGAAATGTAAAAAAAAACAAATGCAGTGCATTAAAAGGTTGTATTCAAAGTATATGACTGACTCAAATGTCATATTAACAAAGGTCATTTTAACAGTCAGATCATATACATGGTTCAATGTTAAAAATAAAGGCTCCAGAAGGAGGTTTTCACAGCAGTGCCATAGTACAACCATTTTTGGTTCTCCAAAGAACCTTTCTGTTAGTTATTAAAAAAAAATCATATTTTCTTAATACGAAAAACATTTTTCCTCTCTAAAGAACCTTTTGTACATGGATATTAAAGATTTTTCATGGAACATCGATGCCAGTAAAGAACCTTTATTTGTGTGTAGTTTGCTCTTGTCAGTTTCCAGTAGGCCTATCCTTATACTTTTTAAGGTCTGTAACTGTCAGTTGACTGAAAGTTCTGTCTCTGTAATATCCAGACTCAACATGCTGCTGTTTCAGGTCTGTGGAGACAGAGAATGGTAGCAATTTTACAAGCCAAGGGTCTTGCATCCTGACCCGTTTCTGTTCATTTGTGTTATATCAGTGGATGACAAGAAGAGAAAGACATTCCCCTTTTGAAGTGATGGGCTGGGTTGACTCTCCAGACCCCGAGTTCATCCCTCATTTCCTCCGGTGACGTCAGCTCTCTGACACACACAAACGACAGGCTGCGATCAAAGCCCAGTCAAAGACGCACTCCTGCAGACTCTAATATGAGCTCACATGCTGGGAGGAGATGCTGATTGGTGGGGATGGAGGAGGGAGGGGAGTCAAGGTGCTTTCATGAAAGGTTTTTGGTGGAATTAATTATGAAGGAATGTAAACTAATGTTAAGAATTAAACACATTACAATGAGCATGTGATTACATAGAAAAGCTGTGAAGATTCATAAAGCAACATGACAATTTTGTTTTTTTGTTGTCGTCTACAGTCAAGCATCTCAGCCCTGAGCTCAGTTTTCAAAGAAAAGAAAAGCGGTACCTTTTCTTCAGTGTGATTGCATCTAATATTAAACATTTGGAAACCATTATCTGCTGAGCAGCAAAGCAGCTGAAATATTTTTGACATGGGGCTGTTTTTCTTTCCGATGTCTATCTGTTTTATTTTCCCAAAGTAAAATAAGATTATTAAAATTGCAACCATGCACAGCGAAACTCATCTAATTGTAATGAGCAGGGGGATTGAGGGTTATGCGGCCCACTTTGAAAGTCCATCCCCTTGGCCGTTCTCCACACACACAGCGGATCTCTTCAGAATGGACCTTCTGTTCTGAACCTTAAATGGAGTAATCTATGAAGTTATTAGGGTTTGTAGCGAATAAAAACACTTCAATTACAAATGAGAAGCTACTACTGAGCTTCGAGCTACCCCAGTGTTTCCCCTAGGTTTACAGCTTTGGGGGGGGGAATATTTTTTTATAAAATATAAAATATTTTATTTTATTTTTATAAAATAAAATAGGCCTAGTATTGTTTTTGAGCCATATAAGCTTAATAAATAAGGTTATGACTCTAAAAACTAATATCCTAACTCATATATTTTTTTTTTTATATTGTTAAAGACCGTCAGTAATAAAATAAGAACACATAATCAAATTATGAGCAAAAGCACAAATAAATAAAGCAGAACAAACATATACAATGAAATATTAATGAAATAAACAGTTCTTTTCATGTAGGTCAAAACTAGATTGTCAGGTAGCCTACAAAAATAGTAATCAAATGTAAAATATAACTGCATAGTCTGCATAAAATGATATGCCACTGCATATAAATATAGATGAACCCTTATTAAAAGTTATTCAGTCAAGAGCAGTGAGTGATTTTTTTTTTTTTTTTGTCTTTTGTTATCTCAATATTTATATAGCCAATGACGATATTTTCCGGCTTTCCGGGCGCCCCCCCAAAACAATGGTAGGGGAAACACTGTACCCCCAGTCCCTCATAACTATCAGTGTTCATAAGTCTCTTAACATAACAGATCATTTTACCTTTTTATGACAAGGCAAGTTGAGAGACTCCCCAAAACATCATGATATTTATGAATTAATCATTTTTTCTACCTTTTTAATACAGTGGTCAAGAGCTCAACAAGCTGCAACTGAAGAAAACACATGCAAATAGAAAAAAACACCAGCAAATTAAGAAAACATCTTGGTAGTTATCGGCAACACCACTGATGAGTAGTCATTCATCAATAAGCATGTTCCAGCCAGGTCCGTCACTTGTTGGGTCCCCTTGAAACATTCTGTTGTGGTCTGTGCTATATGCAGAGCATTTCTGTATTTGCAGATCATTTCTGTATTTTGTTGAGTCGTGAGTATTTGCAGTGCGTTTCTGTATTTGGTTGCGCTGTGAGTATTTGCAGATAATTTCTGTATTTTGTTGTGTTGTGAGTATTTGCAGATAATTTCTGTTTGTTGTTGAGTTGTGAGTATTTGCAGTGTGTTTCTGTATTTGGTTGTGTTGTGAGTATTTGCAGTGTGTTTCTGTATGTGGTTGTGTTGTGAGTATTTGCAGTGTGTTTCTGTATTTGGTTGCTTTGCGAGTATTTGCAGATAATTTCTGTATTTGGTTGAGTTGTGAGTATTTGCAGATAATTTCTGTATTTGGCTGCGTTGTGAGTATTTGCAGTGTGTTTCTGTATTTGGTTGAGTTGTGAGTATTTGCAGTGTGTCTCTGTATTTGGTTGTGCTGAGTATTTGCAGATAATTTCTGTATTTGGTTGTGTTGTAAGTATTTGCAGTGCGTTTCTGTATTTTGTTGAGTTGTGAGTATTTGCAGTGCGTTTCTGGATTTTGTTGAGTTGTGAGTATTTGCAGTGCATTTCTGTATTTGGTTGAGTTGTGAGTATTTGCAGTGTGTTTCTGTATTTGGATGAGTTGTGAGTATTTGCAGTTAATTTCTGTATTTTGTTGAGTTGTGAGTATTTGCAGTGCATTTCTGTATTTGGTTGTGTTGTAAGTATTTGCAGTGCGTTTCTGTATTTTGTTGAGTTGTGAGTATTTGCAGTGCGTTTCTGTATTTGGTTGAGTTGTGAGTATTTGCAGTTAATTTCTGTATTTTGTTGAGTTGTGAGTATTTGCAGTGCATTTCTGTATTTGGTTGAGTTGTGAGTATTTGCAGTGTGTTTCTGTATTTGGCTGAGTTGTGAGTATTTGCAGTGTGTTTCTGTATTTGGCTGAGTTGTGAGTATTTGCAGTGTGTTTCTGTATTTGGCTGCGTTGTGAGTATTTGCAGTGTGTTTCTGTATTTGGTTGAGTTGTGAGTATTTGCAGTGCGTTTCTGTATTTGGTTGAGTTGTATTTGCAGTGTGTTTCTATATTTGGTTGAGTTGTGAGTATTTGCAGTGCGTTTCTGTATTTGGTTGAGTTATGAGTATTTGCAGTGTGTTTCTGTATTTGGTTGAGTTATGAGTATTTGCAGTGTGTTTTTGTATTTGGTTGAGTTATGAGTATTTGCAGTGTGTTTCTGTATTTGGTTGAGTTATGAGTATTTGCAGTGTGTTTCTGTATTTAGTTGAGTTATGAGTATTTGCAGTGTGTTTTTGTATTTGGTTGAGTTATGAGTATTTGCAGTGCGTTTCTGTATTTAGTTGAGTTATGAGTATTTGCAGTGTGTTTTTGTATTTGGTTGAGTTATGAGTATTTGCAGTGTGTTTCTGTATTTAGTTGAGTTGTGAGTATTTGCAATGTGTTTCTGTATTTGATTGAGTTGTGAGTATTTGCAGAGCATTTCTGTATTTGGTTCAGTTGTGAGTATATGCAGCAAGTGTTGTCAAACTGATGAAGATGTTTTCTTAAAGGTAGGGTAGGAGCGACTAGCAAATAGAAAGCTAGCTTTGAAATCATGAGGGTGGGATCCCTTCAGAGCACTCTCCAAAGACACATCTTCTGCAAACCACATGGGCTGCATCCTAAAAGGCCAAAGTATACATTTTCACATGTATGCGAGGGTCAGCGTACAGTGCGTGTGACGCTAATTTCATCATCAGAATAGTACGCACATTCTGTACGCGCACCGAACAGATTTTTGCACATGGGCATTTCATTTTTTTGCAGTATTTGCATGGGTTGTAACTCGTGATAAGAGACTGCTCAAAACTGCTTGTGTCGAATGCCTGTGTACGCATATGAGTCAAAAGAAGTATACTTTACAAGCTTGTGCGTTTGATTGTGCGTGTACGCTCATATATGCGTTAAAAAAATTAAGTATACTTTGGGCTTTTAGGCAGCTGACTTTTTGCCTCGCGACCTTATAGGCAATGAGTCTGCAGGCAACGTTTCACAAAACACTGATTTCGGACAGTGTTCTGAGGCAGCATAACAGTTTAATGATGTACAGCAAATTAGAGAGAGTGTTGGTGAGAACTAAACAAATTAATTACTACAGTAGTAATTTCTTAATAGAAATTACACCAGAAGTTGAAAACATTGGTCAAAAACATACATTTACACACAGACTGACCTGCAACCACAACTTTCAGATGCCATCTTTCTATTTCTAGCTCAACTGCCACTGAATGGAACACACAGGATTGTGGCATATCAAAGGCACCGAAGGATACATCTATGCTGCCTTCAAAAATTGATCAGATGAAGGTCTCTCAGGAGACAGGAAGTGAAGCTAACATTGGATTCGGACATGCCTTGATGCCTTCCTACCTTGGAATGCGTCCTCCGAAGGCAGTATTTTTTCATCAGCCATGAGTGCGCACAGCAGAGTTTACAAAGCGTCACGAGACAAGAGACGACGTTAAACCTCATGTATCAGCGAATACCATTACAATAATAATGAACATAAACAACTAATAGAGCACTGATCTGTACCACCTGCAGCCAGGACTTTTTTAATATAACTCAGATTGTATTCGTCTGAAAGAAGAATGTCAAATACACCTAGGATGACTTGAGGGTGAGTAAATCATGGGCTAATTTACATTTTTGGGTCAACTATCCCTTTATGATTTCAAGGAAAATGCAGTGTAAGGCTTGATGGTTAAAGTCATCAAATGTAAACTTTTCTTGAAAATGTACATCATTTTTCAAACTATATTAAATGACACTTGTTTTAACAAAATTTTTCATTGTCTTTTTCTTTATTGTGGACATTAATCCACCTAAAAAATGAATCTCTTTAGACTAAAAAAACTTAAATTCTGTATTGCCATGCATTTGTTCAACCCAAATAAGGGCATTGGTGACTTCATTTCTGGTAACAGATGATGTTTGTCTGGTGAGACATTTTTAGTGGAGTTCAAGATGTGCTGTGATGGTGACCTCATTCTCATGAAGGTCTGTAAATGACATCTATTAGATCATTTAGATCATTTAGTTAAAACTGATCCTGGGTCAGAGTCCAAGAATGACACAGAATCACTGTACATACCAACATCCAGTGACGTCAACTAGATTTGTGCTACTAGCACGCAAAGAGCAGCAAGGCAAGGTGATAGTCACAAAACTCATTTAGTATGACAGCAATAGGGCCCATAGAGAGGATTATTTAAAATCTTTGGGTGGGTGGTCTCTCATTAAGGTTTTCCAGTCTTTCAGCTTCTGATAGCAATTGTATTTTGTGCAAGGGGTCATGTTTGATCATATGGAAGTAGGGTCAGCAAGAATTAGACAGCAAGTGACATATATGTTATTCAAACATATTCATGTGCGTGTATGTTTCGGGAAGAGGTGGGGTGTGAGGGTTCAAAAAGGAAAATGAAAGAGGCGAAGAGAGTGCCAGCATGACCCTGTTGCTGTATTTATTTTGCCTGGCTTTAGGAATGATTACTTAGACTCGATCATGCTGATCTTTGCCCACATGACCTGCTGACAATGATTGCATCTCAGCATATTCCATAAGGCCCAATAAAATAAACAATATGGAGCAATACACTGTTGTTGTTAGGTCAAGAGGTCATCTCTCGCTCTGTCTTCTGTGTTATTAGATTTACACGGTAATTGATATCATAGCATAGCAGCACCCACTGGATGACGGAGAGGAAAAGAATGCAGAAAAGGCCGACACGCCACACTGAGATAATGTGTGAACTAATATTTTGGAATATTTCAGTTTCCTTGGGTTAATCTGTTATGCATCGTCCAGTAGATAACTGGAATGAGAACTCGGTGTAGGTTTATTTCCATTGAGTAAACTGTGCATGGGGAACTGTGTGAACTTTGGAAAACAATCAGATTCTTTCTCTGCAGTTTCCCAGTTGCTGTTTCGCTTTTTCTGACCCCCGTGTTGAAAAACAAGCAACGGAAATATGCAACTCCAGACTAGCTGTTACATGAGGTTATGTGCTACAAATAAATAAATAATGTTTTTTGTATTTAAAAAAATTCACAGAATTTTTTCATTCTTTCAGAAAATACATCTATTCAGCAAAGATGCATTAAAGGATTAGTTCACTTTTAAATAAACTTTTGCTGATAATTTACTCACCCCCATGTCATCCAAGATGATTATCAGTCGAACGTGATAATCTCTGAGCTCCGCCATAACTTCCGCTAAGTGAGGTCAAATATGAGCGTGGTCATAGATATATCGATCGTAGATGCCTCATTCTACTGATCCGTGCAGGCGCTAATGAGCCATCTACGTATACATCGCTGACCACGCTTGTATTTGACCTCACTTAGCGGAAGTTATGGCGGAGCTCAGAGATTATCACGTGCGTCTGATAAGAGGTAAAATAATAGCATAAATACTCGTTAAAAATCGTTTCGCTAGATAAGACCCTAATTCATCGTCTGGTATCGTTTAAAGCTGCACTGAAACTGTCATTTGGACCTTGAACCGTTTGGAGCCCATTGAAGTCCATTATATGGAGAAATATCCTGGAATATTTTCATCAAAAACCTTAATTTCTTTTCGACTGCAGAAAGAAAGACATTGACATCTTGGATGACATGGGGGTGAGTAAATTATCAGCAAAAGTTTATTTAAAAGTGAACTAATCCTTTTGAAGTGCAATAAAGGCATTTAGAATGTTACTGTTGATTTGTGTTATGCGCAAAAGTTCTGATAATAACAAGAAATGTTTCTTGAGCACCAAATCAGCATATTAGAATGATTTCTGAAGGATCATGTGACACTGAAGACTGGAGTAATCATGCTGAAAATTCAGTTATTGAATATTCAGTTAAACTGTAATAATATTTCACCAAATTGCTGCTTTTACTCTATTTTTGATCAAATAAATTCAGCCTTGCTGAGCATAAGAGACTTGCCAAACCTTTGAACGGTAGTTTATTAGTTCCCGATCTCTAAAATTGTGAAGTACAAAATTAATAAAGTATTAAATATTATATAATTAACCATAGAAAAGATAAAAGCAAAACAGATGGTAATAGGGGTAAAATAACTTAAGATTTTCAGAATACCTTAATAATTCAACATGACATAGTTTAAAAGGTATATGCACTGGTTGCAATTTTATTTGACAAGATCTCTTTAGTAATCTTTTTTAAATGTATGGTTAACATCATTTTTGTGAGTGATCTTCTCTAAGAGCTTTAGATCTTTTTAAACCTCTAGATTAAATAAAGATGCTGGGGTAGAAATAAAGACATTAAAAGAGAACTTCAAAATAGAATAACCTGACAGCTAAATACACACTGTTACAGCCATTACCTCATGTAATGACATCCAATGAAAATAAAACCTGCAAACCATTACTTTTCGAGCAGGACGTTCTTTGTATCTTGCTATGTCAACATAGGGGGGCTTCTACAATGTGGAAACCTGTTCTGAAAAGAAGAAAAAAAATGTCCCACCCATTTATTCATCCATAGCACAAGTGGGAAACTATTTAAGAGCAGGTGTTTGATAGACGTCCTGACAGCTACTAATAAATGGGTTGTAATAAAGTTGAGGTCATTTCTGACAAAGACTAAAGAAATGTTTTGATCATAGGTGTGTGCAGGTTTGAGGTTTCAAATAGACTGAACTTTTTTAAATATATAGTATATATACACACACATTTCAAAATAAAGAGGTTTCTGTTCTCATGTATGTGCACCTGATTTTCCATGTCCCATATTACCTAAATTGAAGGAAATTTCAAACCAAATAGACTAACTGGGAGTTAATGATGACAACATATCAGTTCATGAAGGCACAGCATATACAGTGGGTCCATACATTTGAGACCACTAATGAAAATGCTCATGTTTTCTTCCTTTTTTATATATTTGTTTAAATATTCTTTACTACGGAGCACCTAAAAGGACATGCGGTGGTGGATGGGAGAAAAAAATATATTTCAATGTTTTTGTGTTTTCCCAAAAAACTTTGCGTGAACTTGCAAAATGTGTGCATTCCCCCAATAAACTTTGCGGAAAGTTCAAAATGTTTTTCCCAGGATCTCAAGGGAAAGCAAAACATTTTCGAGAGAAACCAAAAGCCTTGACATATAATTATTTAAAAAAATGATCAGCATTAGAAGCTCCGTAATATTCAGATAGAATGCATAGGCCTATGATTTCCATCATGTTCTAAAGAAACTTGTGTGCTTCAATGGAAGCAATAAAATGTAACCTTTAATTATTCTGACCTCTTTAATTGATTTAACAAGTCACACATTTTATTATTTTAATACAAAGAAGAATCTTAAAGACTTTTGATTCATTCTGTCATAACCCTTCCTTGGAATTTGTCATAATTTTATGTTTAAATTAAACTCCCAGATTATGACTCTTATAGACTGTTCTGAGAAGGCTTTCCACAAGGTTTAGGAGTGTTTTTATGGTCAAACTTTCCCATTCTTCTAGAAACGCATTTGTGAGGTCAGGCACTGATGTTGGACAAGAAGGCCTGGCTCGTAGTCTCCACTCTAATTCATCCCAAAGGTGTTCTGTCGGGTTAAGGTCAGGACTCTGTGCAGGCCAGTCAAGTTCCTCATCACCAAACTCGCTCATCCATGTCTTTATGGACCTTGCTTTGTGCACTGGTGCGCATTCATGTTGGAACAGGAAGGGGCCATCCCCAAACTGTTCCCACAAAGTTGAGAGCATGGAATTGTCCAAAATGTCTTGGTATGCTGAAGCATTAAAAGCTCCTTTCATTGGAACTAAGGGGCCAAGCCCAAACCCTAAAAAACCCCACACCATAATCCCCCCTCCACTTAACTTTACACTACAATGCAGTCAGGCAAGTACCATTCTCCTGGCAACCGCCCAAACTCAAACACGTCTCCATCGCTCTAGAGTCCATTGGCGGCGTGCTTTACACCTCTGCATCTGACACTTTACATTGCACTTGGTGATGTAAGGCTTGGATGCAGCTGCTCGGCCATGGAAACCTATTCCATGAAGCTCTCTACCCACTGTTCTTGAGCTAATCTGAAGGCCACACAAAGTTTGGAGGTCTGTAGCTATTGACAGAAAGTTGGCGACTTCTGTGCACTGTGCACCTCAGCATGCGCTGGACCCCGCTGTACGTGGCCTACCACTTCGTGGCTGAGTTGCTGTTGTTCCCAATTGCTTCCACTTTGTTATAATACCACTAACAGTTGACCGTGGAATATTTAGTAGTGAGGAAATGTCACGAATGGACTTATTGCACAGGTGGCAACCTTTCACAGTACCACGCTTGAATTCACTGAGCTCCTGAGAGCAACCCATTCTTTCACAAATGTTTGTAGAAGCGTCTGCATGCCTATGTGCTTGATTTATACATCTGTGGCCATGGAAGTGATTGGAACACCTGAATTCAATTATTTGGAGGGGTGTCCCAGTACTTTTGGCAATATAGGGTATGAACACAAAAAGTTTATAAAAATCTGTGAAATTTTGTACAAATATTATAAAACTAATTCCATGAGCCAAAACATTCTGTCATAAGTTTCTGTGTAGGTAGTGCCATCTGTCCCAAAATATAAGGAATAAAATGTAGCTTTTCAATCTGTGTGGTGAATTTTTGCAGCAGCCAAACTATGGTAATAATTCTCTATTAAAGGTCCCGTTCTTCGTGCTTTTTTGAAGCTTTGATTGTGTTTACAGTGTGCAATATAACATGTGTTCATGTTTCGCGTGTAAAAAAAAACTGTATTTTTAACACAATTTACTTATCTGTATACCGCTGTTTTCACTCTCCTAAAAACGGCTGATGACTTCCTTTATTCTATGAAGTCCCTCCTTCAGAAATACGTAACGAGTTCTGATTGTGCCAGCGGTTCCCGTGTTGTGATTTGACCGCAGCTTAGCAAACGTGGCACGGTTCCTGTGTTGTGATTCGACAGCAGCTTAGTGCACGTGGAAACCTCTTAACGGGAGATAAATGCGCTTAATGATCTCTACAGCGTCCCTGGGAAAGCCAAACAAAGGTGATTTGACTCCGGGATGAAGATAACAGCGTCTCGACGACATGGTCAAACACTCAAACGCAACACTTCCTTTTCTCCACGCGACACTTCCTCTTCTCCACGTGGGACAGCAACAAGACCACGCCCCCTTTTTCGCGTATTCTTGTGGGCGGAGGTTAGTCTGTTCTACTGTTCTACTGACGTCATTTATGAAGGAAGTACCAGGATGTAGTCCAAGCCAGCCGTTCGCTGTAGGCTTTGAAAGGGAACTTCTGTTAAATAAAATATCTCGCTTGGCATTGAACTTTGAGCTTTATAATTTTACAGGTATTATTTATGCTCTAACAGCAACATTACACACTAACTAAAGTTTGAACAATGGGATCACGAAGAACGGGACCTTTAAAGGAGCCTTTAGTTTGGAAAGATCCCATTAACCCAAAAGATTTAGGTTATACAGAGGACTCTTCAAACATTGTTTTACAAAGATGATTATGGTACGAATCAGAAATTCTAAGTGTCAAGTCCTTATGAAAGATACTTGTGCTACTCTATTAGTGGTGCTAATTTAAAGGGAGACGGAATATATTTGACGCAGGTTTCCTGCCTTTATCCACTAATAACACACTGGGGTGTAACGGTTACTACTTTCAGCCTCAAATGAAAGACAAACTGTGTATATGAATAAAATATAGCTGTTGTTTTTAGAATTGAAATATGATCGATCTAGCAGACAGAGAACAAAGTTAAGAGCTTTACACCCTATGACGAATCAAAGCATGACTTCCCTAAGAACAAATCACAACAAGCCATTCATTTCATAGACTGTATTTTATACTTTCTCTATTTATAACGGATATTGATCTTTCATTGTACATGTGGAACAGCAGAAATGTGACATTCTAGAGGACACGCTGGCATGACCGTGGCTTGAAACTGATGGCAATAATTATAAAGTAAGGCATTGCTGAGTACAGTGCAGGCTAGTTTGGGCTGGATCAGGTGAATATGGGGTCTGGGTTAATTACGTGATTACAGTGGGAGCAGTGCGGCCCGTCTTTTCCTGAAGCTGAGAGATCCTCAAGGCAATGTTCACCAGAGGAGCCAGCATGACCTGTTCACAACAGTCGAGAGGGATGGAAATGCACTCTATTAGGGAACCACAATATGGGAGAAATACAATAGGGACTTTGAATTATACTAAATGAAAACGGATGGTGCGAATGTAGCGATTCCTTGTTTGTATTAAAAATTAGATTAAAGCCTCAAAACTTGAAATGAAAAAGACTGCTGGAACTAAAAAGTCATCTCATCTCAGAATTGAGCATGTCTGAGGTTGATTCTTTAAGACAGACTGATACTTCTGTGATCCAGTTTGATCAGATACAATTGAGTGAATCGGATCTTCAACCATATGTGCCGGGATGAGCATGTCAAATGTGATTACCACTAAAGCTACAATGGATTGTTTAAGTCTTCAAAATATAAATCAAATTAATGAATGAAAAAAAAGTAATAAGTGATGGGAGAGCAAATATTTTGTGGGGGGGGGGGATGAGTCAACTTTTAACCAATCAGTTTACCTGTGGGTCTTCATAGATTTTCTGGGAGTCATTCTCATAGCTGTCAATGTAAAGCCTGATGGTTGCCCCGGCACTGCCTGTCCCGCTGAGACGGAAGATGATACGCGAACCATCAGTGAAGATGATCCTCAAACCCTAAAAAGCATGAAAACAGGGATGATGGCCAACATACAGTGTTTTGGAAAGTATGCAAAAATTCCATGAAATTGAGAAAGGTGTTTAGACGAAACGCTTCCAAGACTGTTCTTTTGAACGGTATATTTATGAGACATTTCAAACACAATGAAGGTCATGATGAGGCTATTCTGTCAACATCAGTTATTTCATAAGAGAAATCAGCGAATATCAATATACCATTTGACGTTTATAATGTACAATAAGGCAGTCATAATTGCAAAAAAGGGGTAAATAAAATAAACTAACTTTTATTATATAAATATTATATTAAATATTTTATTTTTTGTGAGCAGAAACGCAGCTGTTTTCCAAATAAGGGTAGTGAAATGTATGACTTAACCATTCAAAAACCTTGAACATACAGTATTTCTGTTTCAGATAAATGCTGTTGTTTTGAACTTTCTATAATTCAAAGAATCCTTGAAAAAATATATCAGTTTCCACAAAAAGTATTAAGCATTAAAACTGTTTGATTATAATAAGAAATGTTAGAAGAGTTACAGTATGTTTTCATAGTATATCAAGCTCTTTTCTCTCAAAATATGAAAGAAAGCTTGATTTCTCATATGACCCCTTTTAAGTCTTGTTTTTTGTAGGTTCTGATCATATGCGGGAGAAAGATATCTGTGAGCAGTGCTCGCATGGCACTCTAATAATAAATGTTGATCATAATAAGAATTGCATACTAGAAAAATTACTAAAGACTGGAGTAATAGCTACTAAAAATTCAGCTTTGCCATAAAAAAAAATGACTCTGTAAAATATTTAACCTGTCAACTGTCACTGGCCCACCAGTGGGCCCATTTGCCACTGCATGTTTAAAACAATTATATCCTATATTTATACTGATCTAATGTTGACAAATTATATATCATTCAACTCAAAATTCATCCTGTGAAAACCGTTTTGAAATCGGACCTTGCGTTAGCATGGAAACTGTACTCTAAATTCTTCTAGCGGGCTCCTCCCCTGGCGTCGTGTTTAATATTACAACATTTATTTTTACTACTTTATAATAAAAACCTTTTCTAATCTTGACAAAACACATTGTCGGAAAGGTCTGAGTCTCACGGTTATATATCTGTAAACCGTTTTGTGATATCTGGTACTTGGTACAGGTATTTGGTACAGGAGATTGCATAAAAAAAAAATCAATGGAATTTCAACCACACCCGGTGGCTATTTTTGGTACAGCGTCTAAACAAAATCTCATGGGAACTTCAATCAACTTCAAATTTGGAACACAAATTGGCTATACATATGGCTTTTATTTGATAGTAATTTTAGAGCACATTTTATTTTGTAACATATATATTTTATATAAAATATTTAGTACAGTACATTTGATTTATAGTAAATTTAAACTTCCATAACTTTTTTTCACTTGAGCAATAATCTGCTGACTGTCTTCTTTAAAATGAGACTTATGTCTATATTCCAAAACATTCTTAAATTGCAACCATTTAAGAGTGGATAGAGCATTTTCATGTATATTTTCAAAAAGGGGGTGACAGTTAACAGGTTAAATTGTAATAATATTTCATAATATTACTGTATATTATTTATAACAAACAAACAAACAAACATTTTATTATAAACCCAAGTGATTTCTAAATAATGGCAGTGAACTTTACGGCTGACTCTTGAAAAACATCATTCCAAAAACAATATGGACCAAAGCCAACCTGACATCTGCAGGAGAGCCAATTAGAAAACTAACATTGCAATGGACGGACCATGTGATCACTCTTTTGTGTCTTTTATTATTTATGTCTTCTATAGCAGTAATCACATCCCAGAAGATAAATAATTTCAGCTCTTATCATTATTTTCAGAGTCTTGTGTGCACCTGACTCACCTGTCCTTTCGAAACACTTCCATCAACAGGGTCTGTGTACTCAAAGTTATCAGCCTTCTCCACTTGATATGTTTTATCCCCCGAGGAGAAGTTCTGCCCTACAAAGTCTTTATCAGACATTGCGGTCTGCAAGTGATCAATCATCTTATTTGCAGCATCAGAGTCCACCTCTTCATAGTCATACCTGAAACAGAGATTTGGGACAAATCAAACAATAAGTCTACCAGCAGAGGGCAGTCAAGCTACAGAGATCAACAGTTCAACTATTGTCCACACCAAAGTGTCACTTTATAATTTTTGCAGTTACCTTGTGAAGAAGTTCCGTCCGAATCTCTGCCAGTGTTCTTTCATGATATCTTCTACACTCTGTTTGCGAGTGGCCAGGATTGAGAGCCATGCGAGCACTGCCCACAGACCATCTTTCTCCCGGATGTGATCAGAACCTACCAAAAAAACAAGACTTTAAAGGGGTCATATAGATATCAAGCTTTCTTTCATACTTTGAAAGAAAAGATCTTGATTTACTATGAAAACATACTGTAAGTGGTCATTAAAAATTTAATTATGACTTAATTAACCTTATATATACAGTGAGGAAAATAAGTATTTGAACACCCTGCTATTTTGCAAGTTCTCCCACTTAGAAATCATGGAGGGGTCTGAAATTGTCATCGTAGGTGCATGTCCACTGTGAGAGACATAATAAAAAAAAAAAAAATCCATAAATCACAATGTATGATTTTTTAACTATTTATTTGTATGATACAGCTGCAAATAAGTATTTGAACACCTGAGAAAATCAATGTTAATATTTGGTACAGTAGCCTTTGTTTGCAATTACAGAGGCCAAACGTTTCCTGTAGTTTTTCACCAGGTTTGCACACACTGCAGGAGGGATTTTGGCCCACTCCTCCACACAGATCTTCTCTAGATCAGTCAGGTTTCTGGCCTGTCGCTGAGAAACACAGAGTTTGAGCTCCCTCCAAAGATTCTCTATTGGGTTTAGGTCTGGAGACTGGCTAGGCCACGCCAGAACCTTGATATGCTTCTTACAGATCCACCACTTGGTTATCCTGGCTGTGTGCTTCGGGTCATTGTCATGTTGGAAGACCCAGCCTCGACCCATCTTCAATGCTCTAACTGAGGGAAGGAGGTTGTTCCCCAAAATCTCGCAATACATGGCCCCAGTCATCCTCTCCTTAATACAGTGCAGTCGCCCTGTCCCATGTGCAGAAAAACACCCCCAAAGCATGATGCTACCACCCCCATGCTTCACAGTAGGGATGGTACTCATCATTCTTCTTCCTCCAAACACGCTTACTGGAATTATGACCAAAAAGTTATATTTTGGTCTCATCTGACCACATGACTTTCTCCCATGACTCCTCTGGATCATCCAAATGGTCATTGGGAAACTTAAGATGGGCCTTGACATGTGCTGGTTTAAGCAGGGGAACCTTTCGTGCCATGCATGATTTCAAACCATGACGTCTTAGTGTATTACCAACAGTAATCTTGGAAACGGTGGTCCCAGCTCTTTTCAGGTCATTGACCAGCTCCTCCCGTGTAGTTCTGGGCTGATTTCTCACCTTTCTTAGGATCATTGAGACCCCACGAGGTGAGATCTTGCATGGAGCCCCAGTCCGAGGGAGATTGACAGTCATGTTTAGCTTCTTCCATTTTCTAATGATTTCTCCAATAGTGGACCTTTTTTCACCAAGCTGCTTGGCAATTTCCCCGTAGCCCTTTTCAGCCTTGTGGAGGTGTACAATTTTGTCTCTAGTGTCTTTGGACAGCTCTTTGGTCTTGGCCATGTTAGTAGTTGGATTCTTACTGATTGTATGGGGTGGACAGGTGTATTTATGCAGCTAACAACCTCACACAGGTGCATCTAATTTAGGATAATAAATGGAGTGGAGGTGGACATTTTAAAGGCAGACTAACAGGTCTTTGAGGGTCAGAATTCTAGCTGATAGACAGGTGTTCAAATACTTATTTGCAGCTGTATCATACAAATAAATAGTTAAAAAAATCATATATTGTGATTTCAGTTTTTTTTTTTAAGAGTATGTCTCTCACAGTTGACATGCACCTACGATGACAATTTCAGACCCCTCCATGATTTCCAAGTGGGAGAACTTGCAAAATAGCAGGGTGTTCAAATACTTATTTTCCTCACTGTATATAAATATATATATATAAAAAAAATTGTGGGCGCCAAAATTGTTGCTGCATACCCCTCTGGCACTGGGTAGTTGCACCCCTGCCTGCGATCACATGACATTAAAGACATTAATCCTCTTTTTTCTCCGCCTTACGAGTGCACTGTTTTCAATTCTTCTGCATCCATTGCGTCTATTGCATCTCGCGCCGTTCCTGTTCCGGTTTAGAACGTCTTGGGCTGTTTCGCCAGTATATAGTGTAAATGCAAATATTGGATACGGGTCGCTTTTAAAAGATGATGTAAGCGGGTCGTCAAAAAAATTGGATGTAGTCACCAAATCGGAATTGTGCATCAAGCCCTGCAGTGTAAATGCGGCCATAGAGAAACTATGGTTGCCAACACAGAACAAAGATGGCGTCGTCTGAGACAGCAGAGAGAAGCTAGCACTCTGTAGAGCAGTTTGTCCGTTTAGAGATACTGTAGATACTGGCGGCGCAAAATGGCAGCTTCAATGTAAGGGGACCCACGGTGTATGTAGATAGAAATGGCTCATTCCAAAATAATAAAAACATAACCGTTCATTGTGTAAAGTCTGTATACACCACTGAAAAAATCTTTGGTGGTGGATCTTTATCAGTGATGGGGGCATACATGTGCCACCTGCAAATTACGCCCATGCTTTCAGGTAAAATAACAGACAGACTCAATATTCAGGTAATTTTTTTGTTTTACAAACCTTGTAAAACTACCACGAACAGTGTCAGTGTCACTGTCAACATAACCCAAAACTGTAGCTACAACCTGTCCACATACAAACCATGCAGCGGTGACAACACATGTTAGGCACTTCTACTTTCCTATTTTTGAATATTTTCTTCATTTTTATTGCAAATAAACGCCTTTCCGATCTGATATGTGATGGGAAAAGGAAGTAGAGCGAGATCGGCAAAAAACGGATTCGAACCTCAGGTCGAATTGCGTCAAAACTTAATGCCACGAACCTTACCCCTATCTCTACTGACAATATGTTCCCGGCTTTATAGAATGAACCTGTGCTTGGAATTGAAGTGTTACCGTTACTTGCGGGCTGATGGATGGGTTCTCTCCCGCGTCAATGTGAGTTTTTAAAAGTCCTTTTAATAGAATTTTGCATCGCTGCTTATCTATCACACAACTGCAAATTATAGGCTAAGTGAATAGGCAAAACACTTCATGAACTCACAGGCGCAACATGCATGAGACAGCCTGACACCTAATTGCCTAACACAGCTGTCTATTATTCTTCTATTATACTGCATAATAAAAACAAGGTTTTATAGCTACTCACCAGTACCAAAGCTTTCTTCACCACAGAGGGATAACTTGCCAGCATCCATCAAGTTTCCAAAGAATTTCCAGCCTGTTGGGGCCTCATAAAGTGGCATCTTCAAAACTTTGGCCACACTGTATGGTAAAGTTTATTAAAAAAGTGGTTTAAAAAAAGCTATACACCAACTGAGATGGTGAAATATAGGGCTAAAATCACAAAATGTAAATGTGCTTAGATGATTATACTTGTCCAAAGCTCCACTTGTGGGCATACTGCGAGCCAGACCCTTCACACCCGTCTTCCGGAAATAAGGGATGTATGTAATGTTGGCACCGATGACTGCCACAGAGTCTGAGGGGTTTACAAAGAATCCATGCTTACCCAGAACCATGTTACGATCCTGCAAAAAGAACAGCAAGAGGGGAAATATGACAAGGTTTTACCTGAGAATAGTTAAGCTGATTTCAACTGCGTAATGAAATGTACACTACTGTTCATACGTTAAAAAAAAGAAAGAAACAGCAAGGATGCATTTAATTGATCGCATTTCAAATAATATTTTTTAAATATTTTTTGTATAAAAATATTAAGCAGCACAACTGTTTTCAACATTGATGATAATAAGAAATGCTTTTGAGCACAAAATCAACATATTATAATGATTTGTGAAGGATCATGTGATACTGAAGACTGGAGTAATGACTGATGAAAATTCAGCTTTGCATATTATACAAAAATAGAAAAAAAAGTGATCAATATATCACAATATTACTGTTTTAGTGTATTTTGATCAATAAATGCAGCCTTGGTGAGCATAAGAGACTTTTTTTAAAAACGTTTTAAAAAATCGTACTGATCCCAAACTTTTAAATGGTAGTGTATGTCAGTTATACACTTACACCATCACCATCAAACGCAGCTCCAAAGTCATATTCCCCTTCCTTCATAGTGTTGACCAGTTCAGAAGCATATGTTAAATTAGGGTCAGGATGGTGTCCCCCAAAGTCCTCAGAGGGGACACAGTTAATAGCTGAGTCAGCTGGGGAACCAAGCTCTTCACACACTATCTTCTTTACATAAGGACCCAACACTAAAAAATACATGAAGAGGCAGTTTTCAGTTTAAGACAACATTCCAGGGACTTTGAGCATGAAATATGAACTATAATCCAAAAGTCCATCAGAAAAATTCTACTAAAGATGAAAATGTTTATATTATTTAAATCAAGTGGCATGATTATATATATATTTATTTATATATTTTTAAGTCTACAACCACTGTTAAAACGGTTGTTTTCTGTGATGTGAAATATAAACAAAGATAAATCATATCAGAACATTTGCACTTTTAATGTAAAAATTACAACCTATGAAATGCCACTGAAGAGCAAAGTGAGAGAGAGAGAGAGAGAGAGAGAGAGAGAACTTTTTTTTACAAAACTTTATCAAATTATAAAATCACATTATAAATATAAAATTACAAATTCAAAGCCAAATGTCCATCATGAACAAAACACAAAACATCATTAACCACAGGTCATTAAAACCCATCTCATCATTTACAAGATATAGTATGCAAATTCGATTTTTAGTCTACCAGCTACCAATTTCATGAACATCTCTTCAACATTAATACTTTGTAACCCTTGCTGTAAAGCTGTAACCCTTGATTTTTTTCTGCAGTTCCTATTAAATAATTTAACAAGGTCATCTTCCTCCTCTTTGAAAAATTATATTTCACACCCCCTATAGTTCCTGTCTCTCACAAGAAATTCTGGCTTCAACAAAACTGGCCACCTTGAGATCTTTTGTCCTCTGAGTGAAACTTGATGCAAAACTTTAATGGAAAATCTTGTCCAATATTTTTCCTATAGCCGCTTGCTGCACGAATCCAATGTTCTCCACTCCAAAAAAACTCCACAAATGTCCTCTGTATTTTACAAATCAATTCCTTAGGTGGTTCCATTGCAATGAGTCTATGCCATAAAGTTGAGGCAGCCAAGTTATTTACAACAAGCACTCTTCCTCTGTAAAATAAATTCCCCCCCCAAAAAAACACCTAGCATTTTAAGCCCGTCTCTTTCCCACAACAACCCACCAGGTAATTTTGGAGGTCCTTGTCCTCCTTTCCATTGACCAATAACAAGTCCCTCACTCTTTCCCCAGTTTACCCTTGCTGATGATGCCTTTTCATATTTTCCAATAGTTTCAGTTAAAATATTAACATCATTTTGATCTGAAATAAAAACAGTAACATCATCAGCATAAGCAGATATCAAGATTCCATGCATGATGTTTACACCAGGAGTATCAATTCCATTGAGATCCCTTCTTAGCCTGCACAACAATGGCTCAATAACAAGGCTGTATAATTGTCCAGAAAGTGGACAGCCTTGCCTAATCCCTTTTAACACAGGTATTGGGGCACTCAAACCTCCTCCAGCTTTCACAAATCACAAAAACTTCAGAATATAACAGTTGAATATATCATATAAAATTATTTCCAAACCCCAAATTTTTCAAAACCTCAAAAAGATATCTATGATTAACTCTATCGAAAGCTTTCTCTTGGTCTAATGAAAGCACACCCAGGTCAACATTATTGAATTGATTAAAATCAATTACATCTCTTAACAAAAAAAGATTGTCCATAATTGACCTATTCGGGATACAATATGTTTGATCTCTGTGAACCAATAATTCCAAAATATGTTTCAGCCAATTTGCTCAACATTTTGACAGTATTTTATAGTCCATACACAGTAAAGAGACAGGTCTCCAGTTCTTTAGAAGGCATAAATCCCCCTTTTTAGGGAGCAAAGATAGGACTGCTCTTTGACAACTTGTAGGAAGTAACTTCTTTATACTTTCTAGTAATACTTCATACAAATCACTTCCTAGTACATTCCAGAATGTCTGATAAAATTCTGCTGGCAATCCATCAATTCCAGGAGAACGTCCATTAGATAACTGCCTCATTGCTTCAGTAATCTCTTGAAATGTAAAAGATTCTTTCTGTTCATTTGTTAGCTTCGGTAGATCACTCAGTAAATCAGAAACACATTCAGAATCACAAGTCTTGGCATCATACAAGTCCGAATAAAAATTTGCTGCCAGTTTCCTTATTTCTACTGGGTCAGAGGTTATGACCCCATCAGGCCGGCGAAGATGATACATTTGCCTTTGATGGACAATTTTCTTTTCAAATTCTTGCTCTTATTAATGCTCCCTTGACTTGTTCTTGTAATAATGAACCAAGTTCTTTCTTTTTATTCAAATGTTCATTTTGTACCTTTCCATCATTATTATTGTTCACCAGAATATTCTCCAAAGCTTGTATATCCCTTTGAAGTTTTTTTTATTGCTGCTTTCACCATAGACGTAGAATTTGAATTATAATTTTGACAAAAGATTCTTATGTTTGCTTTACCATCCTCCCACCACATATGCAAACTTTCAAAAGAAGCTTTTTTAACTGCCAGTCATTCAAAAAAAAACCTTAACATTTTCACAAAATAAAGCATCCTACAATCATTTATTATTAAAATGCCAAAAATAATTTGGCTTTGAATTCGTTTTCATATTTAAAGCAAATAATATCAAATGGTGATCCGAAAAAAGAACAGGTAAAATAGAAACGTCAGTAATTTTATTATTCCACTGTTAACCTATATAAAATCTATCTAATATAGCTCCACATACCCTATTATTAGATGCTTTGAGACAGGTATACTGTTTAATTGTTGCATTTCTTTTTCTCCAAATATCTATTAATTCAAACTCTTTTAAAAACTTTGACAATACAACAGCTGATTAATGATGGGGTTCTTCTCCATTTCTATCAATAATAAAATCAATAGTACAATTCCAGTCCCCTCCAATGATGGTACAAACAGTGTCATCAATTTTCTGAATCGCATTCCTTCACTTTAAAAAATGCCTCACACTCTCAGGTCCATTATTGGATGCATACACATGTATCAATAAGACGACAGATCCCTCATATTCCATCTTTAACAACAATATTCTTCCCTTTACAATTCCCTCTACCATCAAACTTTTTACATTCATTTCTTTAGAAAATAAGATGGCTATGCCAGCACTCGTATTTGTCCCATGACTTAAGTTAAAATATTTTTTCCTTCCCACCATCTACTCCATTCAGCTTCATTATCTAAACTAGTGTGCGTTTCTTGTAAGAAAGCTACGTTTACCTTTTTGATACTAAATAACTCCGCTACCATTGCCAATTTGTTCACATCCCTTCCCCCATTCATATTTAAAGAGCCCACCCTCAAAAGCTCCATAGCAAAAAGAAAATATAAAGAGGACAAAAAAAGAACAAAAAAAGTGATTCACCTCATGTGACTTAAATATTTGATCTTTTTTGTGCGGCACCTGCTTGATCCCTTCTTAACTTTGTTATCATCTTCTTCAACCTGAATCTTTTTTGTTTACTTAAAGCCTCAAAGTTAACATTTCTCTGCAACAATTTCACTGTATGAATGAATTTATCCAAATCAGGAAAAAAATTGTTCAGGAAAAATCAGGAAAAAAATTTAATAGTTCTACCGAAGGTCACATCCAGAAAACCATTTGTATCTTGCAATGTACATCGTCCACATTTCCACACTGTGATCCAATGTCAGATATATCAGAGAACGCATCATCGTCTCTCCTCCCCAAATCAGCATCAGTACACATTTCACCAGAATTTGCCATTCCAGACATTTCCTCAGAAACCCTTTCAACATTAACCGTTGCTGCATCTTCATTCATTACACTTTTATCATTCAATTCAGAAACATCATGACTTTTACCAGAATCAACCATTTCATTAACATTTTCAGTCTGACTTTCAATCAAACTATCACTATCAACGTTCCTTTGTGATGCAGCTTGAGGCTGCACATCCTCAGAAGTTGACTTACTACTCTCACCAGTAGCAGAAGTACTAGGCCTAACTTTCACTTCACTGACCTGGGGCCTCATTTATAAAACTTTGCGTAGGATTTGCGTCAGAAGTGGCGTACGGATGAAACATAGGACGTGCGTACGCACAGAAATATTCGGATTTATAAAACCGTGCGCACGCACATCCTACGCAGTTTTCCCTTAATAAATCACAATCAATTCTAAATGTAGCGCAGCTTTTGCGGCTTCATGTCACGCCCATAGTTGTCCATAAATAGTCCGTGAAACGCCCACAAGTTAATATTCATCGATTGCAAAATCATGGCAAACACAGAGAGGAAATAAAAAAAACTTAACTTCACTCAACGTGAAGTAGAAGTTATCGTTGGCAAGGTTGAAAAGAGGATAACAATTTTGTTTTGGAGGGCACATTGTGGGCATTACTAATGCCAAAAAGGCACTTGAGTGGCAAAAGGTTGCAGACGGCGTAAATGCTGTAGCCTCACAACCTCGGATCATGGCCGAAATAAAAAAGAAATGGTCGGACATCAAAGTCGAGGCAAAAAAGCATCTAGCGCTCCATCGCCAGAGTGTGTCCTCGTTTGCCAGCAAGTCTTCTTGCTGTGTGAAGATGCGTTCACTCCGAATCCTTCCATTTGACACATCTTCTAAGAGCGCAAGATCAGCCATTGTGCGTCATTACACATTGTGATAGGGCATTTTATTTCCATCCATTTAATTGCATCTGACAAGCTACAGATCATGTCGGTTATAATCTACGTGGAAATGGGAAATAGTTCAGTGCAAATGTAATGTCTTGCAGCTTTCTGAATGGTTGAGACATACGTCATACGTTATTGTATCAAAAATAAAATACCATGATTCCTGATGAAGCTGATGAAGAAATTTTACTATGAAAACAACTTTCCCCAGTGGACAATTAATCCATCCATCCATCCATCCATCCATCCATCCATCCATCCATCCATCCATCTAATTGCATCTATATCTGCTCCGCCAGATGGATACATTGACGAGAATATCAGTTTTGTACATAGCTATTTCGTTCTGTTTACCATATTATTTATGAGGATGAATTGCAAAATATGCCAATATTATTGCAGAACATATTTCACTTTTCTTTTTGCAAATATGTGTTAATTTGCATTTCTGTTGTAATTTTCGTTTGATTGTTTGTTTTGCACTGCAGATCGATCAAATGGGTGTTCGTGTAGGCTGTTAATTGTAAGACTTGCTTTGTGAAGTCTTCATGTTATATATAAGAGGCAGTATTGCCATTTCTTTTACACAACGGTCTACAGTCAACGGTCTTTCACACACTTTCACGTGTTTCTTCATCTGCCGACGGTGTCGCCATTTCTCATTTCACCCGTTTTTGTGCGTACGCCTGGGTCAGAGCTTGCGTGAAGGACCGCACATTTTCCTGTCAAGTTCGCTTTTTATAAATACCAATTATTGCGTAGAGAGCGGCGTACGTCTTCTTTTGTGCGTACGCAACGTTTATAAATAAGGCCCCTGGACCTTATGTGGACACGCGTGCCTTTTATGCCCGATGTCCCCACACTCAAAACATTTCATGCTACCAGTGTTTGCGTAGATAACATATGCCTTCCCTTCATGCAAGACTCTAAACGAAATATCCAACTCTGGTTCGTTTAGGAACATAAACACCTGCCGTCTGAATGACATAACGTGTTTCAGAGCAGTGTTTTCACACCCCAGTGGGATCATCCTAATCTCACTAGCCATTTTACCATATCTTGTTAACGCTTTCTCGATTTCATCATTCCGAATGAAAGGAGGCACATTGGATATCGTAACTCTAGTCGTCGGAGTAACCAGCGGTGAAATAATAAGAAAATCTCCACTTACCACAATTCTGTCACTTATCAACTGATTAATATATAGGCGGGGAAAAAAAACACCCAAAACAATAGCCCTCTCCTTGTGAGCACCTGGAGTCTATCAGCTGGGAATATTTTCCCACTCTTTTTTTGCAAAAACGTTCTATATCTGTTAAATTGTGTGGGCATCTCCTGTGCATCTCCCACAGATTTTCTATAAGATTCAGGTTTGGGTTTCAACCTTAATCTTTCTTTGTTGAAGCCTTTCTTTTATTGATTTATATGTGCGTTTTAGATCACTGGCATGCTGAAATGTGAAAATCACTTTAAAGGGATAGTTCACCCAAAAATTTTAATTATCCCATGATTTACCCTCATGCTAGACTTTCTTCTTTCAGACGAACACAATCGGAGTTATATTTATAAAAAACAGCATTGCTCTTCCAAGCTTTATAATGTTAGTGAATGGAGGTCCTGATTTTGAAGCCCCAAAAAAGTGCATCCATCCATCATAAAAGTAATCCATAGTAATCCAAGTAAACTGGTGTTTTGTTTTGCTCTATCCGCGTTCGTCAATAAGTCATGGGTCAGGTCAGGGGTTACTCTTTTACCGCAAATCGGAGTGTACGGCTGTCTGTCTGAAGCTAGTTGTTTTAGTTTATAAAGTTTTAAATATGGATATTTTTCTTACACAAAAGCATCAAAGAGCCGTGTGGATTACTTTTATAATGGATGGATACAGTTTTTTGGGCTTCAAAATCTTGTCCCCCATTCACTCCCATTATAAAGCTTCGAAGAGCCAGAGCATTTTTAATTTCTTTTTAAATAACTCTGATTGTATTTGTCTGAAAGAAGAACGTCATACACCTAGGATGGTTTGAGGGTAAGTACATCATGGGATAGTTTTCATTTTTGGGTGAACTATCCCTTTCATTTTCATTTTTATAGCAAACGCCAGAAGGATCGGTGCTAAAAATTGACTGGTACTTCAGGCTATTCATGTTTATTTTTTATCTTTTTTTTCTCTGGAATGTGTCACATTAGGTTTCAGTGGCATTGAAAAAACAATTCATACAAAACAAACGTTCTGGTGATGATGAACACTACAGTAATTATCGTAGGCCTACTATTACTACTAAAGTCCTCCGATTTCATTGTAAATATAGTCAATAACAGAGGTGCAAGATGGCACTTTTGATGGCACAGTTGCATTGAATGAAACGAGAGAGAGAGAGAGAGCGTGATAGAAGAGATATGAAAGAAGCATCTGTCTCAGAAACCTGGATGAAAACTAGTTCACTACTAATGCTAATATTTCTAATCATTTTTGTAGTTTCAGAGGACTTGTTATGGCTTACTAAAACACCAAATTAACTTTATTTTTGTTTAGGAAACATAATTCCTACCTCCATGCATTGCATCGAGTCGTACATTGATGTGGTTGGGTCCTGAAAGTAATTCCTTCAGGGCAGCAAAATCAAAGATATCTCTCAGCATCTCTGCATAGGATTCCACTGAGTCCACAATTTCCACTGCAAACAATACACAATTATTAACAAATATTAACTGAAAAATGATTTTACATAACTAACAAATGGTTAAGAGTCCAAAATGGTACCAGTAAAGGGCTTGAACGTGTCAACCTCAAAGGTTTGCTTCCCAATTGTGGAGAGGTCCACCTTGAGTTCAGGGCAGATGTGATATTCCTGGATGCTCTTGCTGATCTGAAATATTTTGTCTGTGACGCCCTCTGGTGCAGGACCTGGAAAATAAAAAAACAGACCAATTGAATGCAAATAGAATTTTTTTCTATTTATTTCATTCCCCTTCACATCATAAAGCACTGAGGGAAACAACATACACAAATACTCAGTTTGTTGTGGTTCATTTATGTTTGTGATGTATTGTGATATGTCAGTTTGTATTTTATTGTTGATGCTGCAGAAATTGCCATGTGAAGGGACAAATAAAGAGAACTACTACTACTACTACTACTACTACTACTAATGCAAGGTTAAGTGTTACAATTACAAATGTAATTGTAACAAATGTTACATGCATTTACCATAGTAATAACAGTAAATTATGCATAATTACATGCAACTAACCCTCAACCAATCCCTAATCCTACCCCTAACCCTATACCCTATAGTAAGTACATGTTGTTAATTAATTTTACTCAGTACTTAAATATATAATTAAACTGTAACAACAACACCTTAAAATAAAGTGTAACTGAAGTTATCTATCTATCTATCTATCTATCTATCTATCTATCTATCTATCTATCTATCTATCTATCTATCTATCTATCTATCTGTCTATCTATCTATCTATCTATCTATCTGTCTATCTATCTGTCTATCTATCTATCTATCTATCTATCTATCTATCTATCTATCTATCTATCTATCTAATCTATCTAACAGTGTTGGGGAAAGTTACTTTGAAAAGTAATGCATTACAATATTGCATTACTTCCTTAAAAAGTAACTAATTGCATTACTTAGTTACTTTTTAAGAAAAGTAATGTGTTACGTTACTTTTGCATTACTTTTTTTCATCTGGGCTGGCCTTGTTTGTTTGTTTGTTTGTTTGTTTTTTTTATAATAAAACAAAAAAAGTTATATTTTTGGACAAATGTAAAGGCCTTTCCACAACAAAAATTTAAATAACAAGCCTTCCACAACAAACATTTTAATAACAATAAGGAAATGCTAGTTCACGCGTGTGCAGTAGAGGGCGCAGCTCAAACAATCCTTTCAGCTGCTGCCGTTCTAGATTGCAGAAGAAGAAAGTTAAACACTTGCTTCACCAATAAAAACAAAACAAAAAATAAGAAAACGGTAATTTTTGCTTATGGTTTAACTCAATCATCGAAGGTCAACAGCAAGTACATTGGTCAATAAAGGTAGATTAAATGCATAAAAATATTTGTTTTCTTTATTTAATTATTAGAGGTTTGCATAGTATTCTGATTTTGCATTTCACTGAATTTATTCATTTTAAGGAAAATTAATGGATCTGTTTTTGTGCAAGTGAGATGCTCACATTTAGTCTAGAACTACAATAACTATCATGTTCACACACAACTATGATTTTTCTCAACATAGGAGTACAGGAGAGCGGTCAGTCAATAAATGGGAAAACAAAGTAACAAATTATTTAGGCCTATTTGAAAAATTAACTCAGATATTTTGTTGTAAATTTGAAAAGGAATGCGTTACTTTACTAGTTACTTGAAAAAGTAATCTGATTAATTAACTCAAGTTACTTGTAATGCGATACCCCCAACACTGCTATCTAAAGTATAAATCTGTTTATTTAAGTTCAAGGTTTTTTCATATTCATTTTCAAATTATTTCTAATTTAATAAAGTAAATATACATTTCATTTCAGCAACTTATGAATGTGTTTTTAATATCTTTATATTAAATAGTGTAATACCATATATTATGATACACCTTTACTGTATATTTGCCACCGGTCACTGTTCTCTAAAATATCCACATTGACCATCAAAAAATGTCTAACCTCCACTAGATATGTTGAACTTGATGCCGAAGTCTCCATTGGGGCCACCAGGGTTGTGACTGGCTGTCAGGATGATCCCACCGATGGCTTTGATTTTACGAATTACACAGGAAATAGCAGGTGTTGACATAATCCCATTCTGACCAATGACCAGTCTGCCAATCTGTGAGATCAAGGAACGAGAGAAATGACCGATCAACTCATGTTTAAGATTATGTTCAGAAATGCACTTAATGAAATGAGAGGACACTCCGACTTTGCCATCTAGTACAGTGTTTACATCACAACAACCCCATTGATGTGTCCTTGTGACTTATATGATGCACATACTGTATACTAAGGACTATTACACAACACTAGTGCATTGCAATCAATAGAATATGGCTAGTGCATATTCATAAAGAATGAAGAGCCACTACTAAAAAGATGCAAGTAATACAGTACATATTTTACTCAATACAGCACTGTAACACAGCAAGTGTGTGTACTAGACTCGGGACGTGACTGCAGGCACGCCTCCTCCACATCATGGTTGTTGATGCAAGACTCTTAATGTTAAAGAAATCCGCACACCCTTACAAAACACTGCTGCAAGTTTTATGCTTTCTAAATTAAATACACTCTGTAACATGATGAGAGGGGACATTTCGACGTCATCACGCAGGCTCATGCTTTTGGCAGTGCGTGAAAATGTCAAAGGTGTCTCAAAACAGCCTTAGTCTGAAAGAGCATCGAGCCTTCACGTGCTATCGGAATTATCGTAAATACTGGTACTAGTTTCCTATTTTAAAACATGAACGCCCTCCCAAAGTCAAAATTTGAATGCATTGAGCACGTAACCACGACTTCAGAAGTGGGAAGTAGGAAATTTCCGATAGCACGTGAAGGCATCATAAGTCCGAATCGGTTCTTTTGAACAGCTCGTTTCAAAGAAACAGAAAAAAGATTCAGCGCATAGTTTAGGTCAGTCGCAGTTAGTTACGCATTCCAGTAGTCCCTGGCATAAGACAACTAAGTTTTAGTCGATAAAGTTTCATTAACACGAGCGTTAATCAGTCTAGTCCTCAATACACATTTATAATCTGATAAACTCGCTCAACGGTTCACTACGAATGACAAGGACGGTTCAACGAGTTCTCTTGAGAAACGCTCGGACCGATTCAGTTCGATACGAATCTCGCAAAAGCATCGTGAGCGAAGTTGATCGTAGAGACCATAGATATCCATAATAAAGGCTTTATTATGGATGTCTATGGTAGAGACCATTGGTGCCAATGGTTTTACGATCTGCTGATGCTTTTGAGAAACGCAGCCCAGCTCGATCTGTCACTGTCAATGAATGGTTCAGAAAGGCTTTGTGAACCGGTTCTACCGATACACTGAAAAGAGCCGAGTCATATGAACGAGTCGTTCAAAACATTTAATGATTTCCCTCAAATCATATTTATGTAACCTTTATAAATATGTATGCAATGTTATTTGGAAACTCTATAATTAAGGATGAATAAAAACGTCTTAAATGTGACCTATTCCGTTTATTCCGTGCAGTAAACTAGTTTGCAAGGCATGCGTAGCAGAGCACAATTGCAATTTAACTACATCTTTTGCACTTGTGTCATGACAAGACAACGCCATCCCTTCACATTTAAGGGAATGGCCTTTGATACACGTTTCTGTTGCATTCAAATTGTACGTCAAATTCGTCCAATACTAACCCCATTAGCTGCAGCAATCTGGATGATCAGCTGAATAGCGTCTTTCATGAAGAATCGTCCATCTCCTCCCACTACCAGGGTGCCCTCTTGCCTATCAGCAGGGTCAACGGTGGAAATTATACTCTGGATAAAATTCTCCGCATAATGCTGATTCTGCTGGAATACAGTCACCCTCTTTCTTAACCCACTGGTTCCGGGTTTTTGATCGGTGTACGCCTTGGTCTTAATAACAGTTATTTTCACCATGTTGCAGCAGCGGTCAGTGTCTGTCACTATCCGGGTGCCCAGCGGGATGTGTGTTCACCACGTAGCTTCTCTACTCACACAGTGGCCTTTCACCGATTAGACGGACACGCCCACATTTAAAGGGACAGCTCAACCATTTACAATGTCTAATTCTAGGGTGTACAGCAACTCAGTAATAAAATGATGAAGTTTTATTCTCCAAATTAATCTTGTATTATATGAAAAAAGAGTGGATGTAGGACAGGAGATTCAACATATTTGTTTGAGCACTTTACTATACAAGTCTGCACTGCATACAGCTTTTAGTTGTACACTTAAAGGGTTAGTTCACCCAAAAATGAAAATTATGTCATTAATTACTCACCCTCCTGTCGTTCGACACCCGTAAGACATTCGTTCATCTTCGGAACACAAATGAAGATATTTTAGTTGAAAGCTGATGGCTGAGAAAGGCCTCCATAGGGATTCAGTACATTTACACTCACAAGACCCATAAAAGGCACTAAAAACGTCGTTACAAAGTCCATCTCACTACAGCGGCTCTTCAATAATTTTACGAAGCGACGGCAATAGTTTTTGAGCGAAAATAAATAAATAAAAATAACGACTTTATTCCACAAGTTCTTGTCTTCCTTGTCTGTCTCTGCCGTGAACTCACGAAGCACCATGGCGCATGCGCGAGAATATGACGTAGAACCGGCGTTCGGGAATCCATGAAATAGTCCCATTTTGAGCTCTGCGCCGAGACCTAAAGCACGATCAATGTAGAATTCAACAGCTTAGATACGGCACGTCTTCCTCTGCTCGTTGTAAACAAATCTCCTCGCTTCTGGGTCACGTGTCCGAACGCCGGTTCTGCGTGATATTCTCGCGCATGCGTCGTGGTGCTTCGTGAGTTCACGGCAGAGACAGACAAGGAAGACAAGAACTTGTGGAATAAAGTCGTTATTTAGATTTTTTTTTTCCGCTCAAAAACTATTGCCGTCGCTTCGTAAAATTATTGTAGAGCCACTGTAGTGAGATGGACTTTGTAACGACGTTTTTAGTGCCTTTTATGGGTCTTGTGAGTGTAAATGTACTGAATCCCTATGGAGGCCTATCTGAGGCCTTTCTCAGCCATCAGCTTTCAACAAAAATATCTTCATTTGTGTTCCGAAGATGAACGAATGTCTTACGGGTGTCGAACGACATGAGGGTGAGTAATTAATGACAGAATTTTCATTTTTGGGTGAACTAACCCTTTAAAGGGATAGTTCACCTAAAAATGAAAATGCTGTCATCATTTATTCACCCTCAAGTTGTTCCAAACCAGTATGAGCTTCTTTCTTCTGCTGAACACACACACACGCATGCACGCACGCACACACAAGATATTTTGAAGAATGTTGGAAACCAAACAGTTGATGGACCGGTCCCCATTGACTTCCATAGTAAGAAAGAAAAAACTATGGAATCAATGGGGTCCATTCACATTTTCCAACATTCTTCAAAATATCTTCCTTTATGTTCAGCAGAAGAAAGAAATTCATACAGGTTTCAAACAACTTGAGGGTGAGTAAATGATGGCAGAATTTTCATTTTTACACACGGGGCTGGCTGTCCATGTCTGTTCAGCAAAAACTGAAAGTAAATAAAAGATATAATAATAAAGTAAGTATAGTGCAAATACCACTTATTTACATTTTAAAATATATATTTCTTGTTCGTTTATTAGCATCCATGTACATTAAGGTGTATGATATCATTAGAGCAGTTTACCATGTTGTTTCATTGCTCACACTGCAAGATCACATGCGGATAATATCAAACAGGCATGAAAATATTACAGTGTCTGTAACTCATATTTGACGAGCATCAGCGACCGCAATGAGCAACGATTTGGCCACGATCAGGGGTTTTTGTCACAGACCTTGGAATTCTTTCTGCAAGAGCAAAATCCAGCCAAAAGTCTTGTAGTGTGAGCCTGCCTTAATGGGCAGAAAATGTAGGGTCTCTATAAAGAGCATGTTTGGAAAGCTGGAGCTCTAGGTCAGAGTTTTGTTTGTCTATTGCACCAAGTTTCAGCAAGAATTCATTCAAAGCAGAACAAAGTTTACAATGATGCAAGGTTTGCAAGTTATCATTATATTGCAGGTTTCTTAAAAAAATACAGGTTAAAAGCCAAGCAGGAACAGTTGACTTTAGTGTCTTGGATGCAACAGAAAATCTCAGAGCTATAACAATAATAAAATTACATATAAACTCTGAATACAAAGTTTGAAGAGAAGTGTACTCTGTTGGTGAGAGAGATGGAGAAAAGGAATGCAGTTTAAATACTCCCCACATGTCATGTGACCTTTACTGTCTTGTTCTACAGTTACAGTACTGAAAGTCAAAGGGCAAAATAATTGACTGAAAGTTATAAATAGAAGCTTAAACCTGCATGTGGTGCTAAAGGTCAAAGGCGAATAAAATTTAGGTCTGTGTGTATAACACTCTGGAATTCGGATTGTATGTTTGACTGTCAGAACTGGACTATGCCCACTGGCTTAAAAGATTAGTTCACTTTAAAATGAAAATCACCCCATGATTTACTCACCCTCAAGACATCCTAGATGTATATGACTTTCTTCTGTCAGATGAACACAATCTGAGTTATCTTAATAAATATCCTGATGTTTCCAAGCTTTATAAGGCAGTGAACGGGGCTCACGAGTGTGAAGCCCAAAAAAGTGCATCGATGGGTTTGTTTAAGAAAAATATCCATATTTAACACGTTATAAATTAAAATATCAAGCTTCCACCAGACCGCCTTCCACATTCAATTTACGGAAAAAACGTAACTGATGCGACATATTATGTAGGACGTAGCGTAAGCGTTTTGAACTGTGAGAGGCATAACAATTTCTTCGGAAGTTGAATACGGTCTGGCGGAAGCAAGATATTTTACTTTATAAAGTTTTAAATATGGATATTTTTCTTACAAAAATAATTAAGCATGAATAAAACCGCCTGAAATGTGACCTTACCGTTTATTCCATGACTAGACAGTCATGACTATACAATATGATACATATAGACATATAACTGATGCAACATATGATGTAGGACGTAGTGTAAGCATTTTAAACTGCGAGAGGCATTACAATTTCTTCGGAAGTTGAATGCGGTCTGGCGGAAAATAGATATTTTACTTTATAAAAATTTAAATATGGATATTTTTATTACAAAAACCCATCAATTCACTTCAGAAGGCCTTTATTAACCCCCCAGAGCCGTGTGGAGTACGTTTATGATGGATGGATGGATGCACCTATTTATTAACTCATGAGCCACGTTCACTGCCTTATAAAGCTTGGAAACATCAGAATATTTATTAATATAACTCAGATTGTGTTTATGGAAGGATATCGCGGACAATTTTCAAAAGGAATTGCAAATTGTATTTGCAATTGCGTTTTCAATTTGTGGACGCATAAAATGTGACATAATCCAAACGCAATTGCAAATCACACATTGCCATTTGCATTTTCGTTTACGTGAACGCACAACGTCTGCCAAATTTCAAATGGAAAAGCAAAGTATGTTTGCAATTGCATTTCCAATGTCTTACAAGTTATGACCCTGCCATTTTAGAATAGCAATAGAAAATCACCTATTTGCCATTTCATTTCCTCCGTGTCCTGCCACAACCTGCACAAAATTCAAATAGAATCGCAATCCCCTTTGCACTTGCATTTCCGATGTCTATCACAGTCAACTGTCAATCAGGCTTGAGGGCGGGGTTTATTGTGTGGTCTGAAAATAGACCACGCCCTCCAGTGGTGGAAAACGGGGAATTTGGATATTTTTGTAATAAAAATCAAAGTTCAAACTCTTTAGTTCAAACAAAGTCAAAATGCAGAACTGATAGTATGTTCACCTGGCAACCAGAAAAAACAGCAAATAAGAAAACTGACATGACTGCACTAGGTAGGCTATCTATCAGACAGATATCATCATATTCCAGCGGTCCCGGACACAGTAATTAAAATTATAAATAAATAAAATGATCATGAGTTAAAATCAGAGAATCTATAGAAACTTGACATATGAGTGGTGTGTTGTCCATATGATTCTGTGCTCAAGATCCAAGCGATCAAAAAATAAAATAAAATTACATTAGTGACATTCAATCGCAGATCATGTTCGATTCGTAGGAGGATGATCTGATTTTCTGTCAGACTAATTTTTTCCGTCAAAAAAAATAGCAGTCTATTTGCTCGCTCATTCCGCTCAGCGCCGCTCGCTCAACCCAGAATGCCCTTTGTGCATGCTGGCTCGAAAATATGTGAAGTGATATGAGACATAGGCAAAGGCTGTCCCCGAATAAAGTTTTTTTCTACTTAACTAGTTGTTCATTTAAGCCAGGGGTCGGGAACCTTTTTGGACCAAAGAGCCATTTTTCATTTTTGGTTAAAGCATTTTTCCAAAAGAGCCACAGTAAAAAATATATATATAATATATATATAAAATTATTATAAAAAAAATATATATATATATAAAAAAAAAATATATATATATATATATATTTTTTTTTCAATAAAATTTCAACAGTAGTATGACTAAAAACCAGCACATAAGCAGCAAACAATAAATGTGGAATATGCAATATGGAATTAATTGTGCATGGCTTTCACTGTGAGGTCGAGTTATAAATGTGTGTGTGTGAACGCACACAGTTCTTACATCTACTGTGTGAATACTCGACTTGGCATTTTGATATATTTCTGTGTTTATTTGGCCGTTTAGCGCGTTCCGCATTGCGCTCGGAGCAACTGTCAGTAATTCAGTTGTCTTTCGCGACTTATCGCTCTTTTATTATTTATTTTTATCAAATCTGCGCGGATTACCATAAATACAACACATTTATTTATCACAAGGGTCTCTGCGGCAAAAGCGAAAGTGCCAGCGGGTGAAATGTCTCTTTGCACCAGTTTCAATAAAAGGATAGGCCTATTTTAAAGATTAGGCCTATATATTATATATTGAACTGAACTTTAGCAAATTTAGCTTTTATCATGCAGCAAACTAAAAAATAAATAATAATAATAATAATAATAATAAAATACATTTTAAACCGTTTAACTGTATATTAATCTGTCAAAATTACTTTTGGTAAACGGTTAAACGTTCAATATAAGCATCCCTAATCTTGCAACCAGATCTTTTTTGGCTTCTTTTTGTTTGGTTAGCAGGTGATAAATAGTTATATTTTATATAACTAAAATATATTTAGTTCCAGGACAAACTACACAGTATGACTTTTTTGTTGTTGTTGCAAAATATACACATTTATTGGATATTTCTCCCTGTTTTCTTCATAGGAATGAATAATGATGAAAAAATGCTTTGTTTTCCACCACTTGAGGGCGTGGCCTATTTTCAGACCACACCAATAAACCCCGCCCTCAAGCCTGATTGACAGTTGACTGTGATAGACATCGGAAATGCAAGTGCAAAGGGGATTGCGATTCTATTTGAATTTTGTGCAGGTTGTGGCAGGACACGGAGGAAATGAAATGGCAAATAGGTGATTTTCTATTGCTATTCTAAAATGGCAGGGTCATAACTTGTAAGACATTGGAAATGCAATTGCAAACATACTTTGCTTTTCCATTTGAAATTTGGCAGACGTTGTGCGTTCACGTAAACGAAAATGCAAATGGCAATGTGTGATTTGCAATTGCGTTTGGATTATGTCACATTTTATGCTTCCACAAATTGAAAACGCAATTGCAAATACAATTTGCAATTCCTTTTGAAAATTGTCCGCGATATCCTTCCATATGTGTTCATCTGACAGAAGAAAGTCATATAGACCTAGAATGTCTCGAGGGTGCGTAAATCATGGAATAATTTTCATTTTAAAATGAACTAATTAATGCCAGGATAATGTTTAAAAACTGAATTAGTGTATTTATATTGCTTACATTTTTTTTTTTAAGAAACCCAAACTGATATGACATGTGATGTGATTGGTGAGGTATGTTACCTTCCATCATGAGGCTTGGAGTAAATGAGCAAAAACACAAAAGAAAAAAACAAACAAATACAAATAAATAAAATATGATATATAGTGATAAATATATAAACAAACAAACACATATAATAATAAATAAATTAGCTTTATTTACAAAAACACGTGAACATCATGAATGTAACTCAATGACTACATTAATGATGCTTAAGAAACAGTAAAAAAACAAAACAAATAACTAAAATAAAACTATAATAACTTGCTATAAAAGCTTGCTTATAATGGCCATTGTAACATGCAAACAAAATTATACATGATTTGTTATCTCATAATACATTCCTAACATTACTGCAGCATTTACAAACTTGGTATGATGCTCTCAACGCAGTTGTAGGTCCACTCCTGTTGATCATTTGAAGCCATGACATGCTGACACACCTGAACAGAGACCAAAACAGAGCGCAAGTGTTATTCTGCAAAATTGTACATCTGAGTGTCTGTCAAATGTAACAAGCCTCAATCAAGTTGGGGTTCTTTTATTAGTTTTATGGGAAATGGAGCGTAAAATCCTGCTCCTACAAAAAAGCCTGGCCTGTTTATCTTACCATTTTAGTCCTAGCAGGAACCTCCACAGCAAACATACTCATGCCCCTGCTGCTCACACAGTTCTTGCTTTGTTCATTGTTGATGTGCACCGTCACCTTCTGATTGGACTATAGCAGCGAGAGTGATGGATATCAAAAATACAACAGAGAAAATCAGTGAAAAGAAATTACAGCTGTACTCATTTTATAATCATTCATTAACAACAGTGCCACAGGAAATGTGAATTACATAGACTATCATTCAAAAGTTTGGGGGCAGTAAATATTTAGTGCTTGAATTATTCAGCAATGTTGTATTAAAGTGATCATGTGACACTGAAGACTGGAGTAATGGCTGCAGAAAATTCAGCTTTGCATCCCAGAAATAAATTACATTTTAAATACATTAAAATATAAAACAGTTTAATTGTAATATGATTTCACAATATTACTGTTTTACTCTGTTTTTCAATTAAACAAATGCGGTATTGGTGAGCATAAGAGACTTCTTTCAAAAACATAAAAAAATCTTACCAACCCCTACACTTCTTAATAACGGTAGAGTATATTTCAGGTAATTAGTTCCACTAACTATGGCAAAATATCAAGTTTTCTTTGCAGATCTAATTCCCTTCTCTCTGTTAAAGTGTCTTTCAGCTGACTTTGTCTATATAATGGCAGATCAGGGCATTGAAATTCTACTCATGGCTAGTGTTCCTTTCTATAAAGCATTCCAAACAACTGGAGGTTTAGTTACTTTGTGCTATTCTCAGTGAATGTTAAGTACAAGACGTACAAATGTGAGGCCAACGGTCATTTTTAAATGTATTGAAATTCAATTATCCAAAGACTTCTTTAAAGGGGTGGTAAACCACGATTTCACTTTTCTAACTTTAGCTAGTGTGTAATGTTGCTGTTTGAGCATAAACAACATCTGCAAAGTTACAATGTTCAAAGTTTAAAGCAAAGGGAGATATTTGCTTTTAAAGAAATCAATTTCTAAGGACTACAGCAAACGGCCGCTAGGGACTACTACACATTCCTCCAGAGTTGCTGACATCACCAGCCCCAATATTCACATAAACCCCTCCCCCGAGAATATGAAATAAGGGGGGGGCGAGGCCATTTTGTATCGCAGCAGGGAAGCGTTGTTGTGGTATATTTAGTAGGCTGGAGTGTTGTTGCCACAATGCCGACGAAACGCTGTTATTTTCATCCGGATTGCAGGTCCACTTTCTTCAGCCTTCCTAGGGACGGGAGTGCGTTGCAGTGCGTTTAACATACAACATGTTATATGCATGCGTGTATGAGACAGAGGGGAACAGGTCGCATTTGCAGCAGATATATGCTGCCCATCATAAATCAAAGCACGAGACAGACGGGGGTCGGAGGAGAAGACCGGAAAATGTGACATAATGGACAATATTCGTCTGTATTTGCAATACACGAGCCGCGGTTCAGCTGCGCGAGACAAACACTGCCAGTGTGAATGCACAACGGGCGTGCGCGGCTCCCACTGCACATTTCATGGAGGAAAGCTTCCACAATATTCGCGAGTTCAATGCAGGATTCGCACAACGGCTTGTCCTGAAAGATGGATTTAAAAACAGAAGCTGTTTACGGGCCACAACTTGCAAGTATGATTTATTTTTCGTCTATGTAATTTCGTTTTCCTGTAATAGTTTGTGTTGTTAATTGTACGTTGTAGCAAGGAAGTAAACATGACAACGCTGTTTGGCTCTGCAAACCAGTTTGTTAAATGCTCATTCATACTTAACATTATCTGACAAACACCTAACGTTACAAACTTTTTAAAAATCTCAACAGCGAACAGCGGCATTAGTGTAAATTATTCTTTGATTAGAGCTTTTATGTATTGTTTATCTACAGGCATGCTAAACATGGTTCTGTGTTTGATTTGGCTACTAGTAAAGCCAATGTTTAGTGTTCGTTCTTGCGACAGATATTTGGCTATAATCGTTCTAAAAATACAAAAGTAACAGTGCCATTCAGTAGCGATCACTATAGATCCGCAGTCTTTACTCTTGAGGACTGAACAGGTTCTGCTCGATCATCTACACTAAAATTGTCTGGGTCTGATTCGGGCTCAAATTGGTATGGTTTTATTGACGCCATTGTTTCTAATACTACCCAAAGCACAGTCTACCGGTAAAGGTAAGGGGCGTGACGTTTCCGACAAACGTGCACTAGGCGGTTAGCGAATCACAACACACTGGGCCAGCTAACCAATCTGAGACCATTGCGTAATTTTGAGGGACTGGCTTCATACAACCCGGAAACCATCAGACCGTTTTTACAAGGAGGGACAGAGCAGTGTAGAATAAAGGTAAAATGTATGAAAAATAATGCAATTTTTAAAAAACGAAGCATGAACACATCTTACAGTGCACCCCACAAACACAATCAAACCTTCGAAAGAATGTGTTTTACCACCCATTTAAACAAACACCAGCTTAGTGACATAAAATAATCATCCCACCTTATTGGCAATGACTGATGAAATTCTGCTCTCTCCTTTGTATGTATAAACCAAGACATTCTCTTGACCCTTTAGAGATCTAGCCTCTGCTTTTGATGTGACAGACTTTTGTACAGCAGAATTCAACATCTTGATCCCAGAATCCAAATGAACTGCCTGAAGAGTTGCCTTGACATCCTCACAGTAGACTTCAATGACAAATGGACAGGCCTAAGGGGATAAAGAAAAACTCAAAAAGTTACCTCAGTGTTGGGGTAACGCATTACAAGTAACAAGAGTTATGCAATCAGATTACTTTTTTCAAGTAACTAGTAAAGTAGCGCATTACTTTTAAATTTACAACAAAACATGTTTCTTTTCAAACGGATGACGCAAGTTACTTTGTTTTCCCAGTTATTGACTGACACCTCTCCTGCCCCCATGTTGAGAGAAATCGGGAGTAAGTGCAGAGGCGCCGTGTCCACTGTGTAAACATGATGGACTAAAGATGGACTCATGGGTAAGTTCTTTTTCGTTTAGGGGTAAAACGGAGTTCGAAATACGTAATCAGTGATGTACTGTTATCGAACATCCGACGACGCCTACTCTGCTGAGAGCAACGTTGTAAATATGTGCTGCACGCTTTCCTCTCGATAACAAAATAAACATACAACAAAACTGAGAAAACTGCAAGTATTTTAATAAAGCATAAGAAAGGCACCTGATCATAGCCAGAGGTGTAAAGTACTTGAGTAATTTTACTTGATTACTGTACTTAAGTATTATTTTTGGGGATTTTTACTTTACTTGAGTACAATTAAAAATCAATACTTTTACTTTTACTTAATTACATTTTTTAAGAAAAAAAAAGTACTTTTTACTCCTTACAATTTCATTTACAGTCAAAAAGTACTTCTTTTTGGGAGATCCCTTCATTCTATTTTCCCTTGCTATTACCAAACCAATTGAATTGCGCTGATGCCCAGTTTAATTTAAATGTTTAATTTAAATGTATTTATTCTGCCAATGAGATTAATTTTCACATTCCATGAAATTGGTCAGACATGTTAATTGGTCCTTTGGAAGTGACGTCATGTTGCATCAATTACCATGCAGCACCTTGACCTGGGCTGCGTTTCCCAAAACCATCGTAAGCCTAAATTGATCGTAGAGACCATTGGTGGCAATTGTTCTACCATCAATTTAAGCTTACGGTGGTTTTGGGAAACGCAGCCCTGGAAATTAGAGTGAGGGGCTTTTCAGCACTGCAAGATAGCTTTTCAGCCCCAAAAGACGCTTGACATTCACAATTTTGCAAATCAGCTTCTGCTTAAAGGGATAGTTCACCCAAAAATGAAAATGTGATGTTTATCTGCTTACATGTAGGTGTCTTTGTTTCTTCAGAAGAACACAAATTAAGATTTTTAACTACAACCGTTGCAGTCTATCAATCGTTTAATGCATGTGAATGGTACATGACTACTAGCATCATCTATGAGAGTTAAAAAAAACCTGCACAGACAAATCCATATTAAACTCTGCAGCTTGTGACAACACATTGATGTCCTAAGACATGAAACGATTGGTTTGTGCGAGAAACCGAACAGTATTTATATAATATTTTTACCTCAAAAACGATCTATGTCCGACACCCGTTCAGCGCGCCATCACTTCTGGTAAGTGTGGTCAATGTACATAATAATAATAATAATAATAATAATAATAATAATAATAATAATTTGTTACATTTATATAGCGCTTTTTTGGATACTCAAATTGCTTTAAATATAGAAGTAGGAAATCTCCTCAACATCATCCACCTGGATGATGCGACAGCAGCCATATTGCGCCAGAATGCCCACCACACACCAGCTTATGGTGGAGAGGAGACAGAATGATAAAGCCAATTTGGCCAGGATGCCGGGGTTACACCCCTACTCTTTTTCTGAAGGACATCCTAGGTTTTTCTTTAAGACCACAGAGAGCCAGGACCTCGGTTTAACGTCTCATCTGAAGGACGGTGCTCTTTGATAGTATATTGTCCCCTACTGGGGTGTTAGGACCCATACAGACCACAGACCGTGAGCACCCACTGCTGGCCTCACTAACACATCTACCAGCAGACACATGCTTTTCCCAGGAGGTCTCTCATCCGGGTACTGACCAATATCAGCCCTGCTTAGCTTCAGTGGAAAACAAGTCTTGGGCAAAAGGGTGATATGACTGCTGGCAAATGATCAGACAGAGTGCCGGAAGTGATCTCTCGCACGTATCTCTACGCCAGATTGTGTACATTGACATCACTTACCGGAAGTGATGGCACGCTGAACGGGTGTTGGACATAGAACATATTTGAGGTAAAAAGTTTTTACAAATACTGTTCAGTTTCTCACACAAACCAATCGTTTCGTGTCTTAGGACATCAATGTGTCGTCATGAGCTGCAGGGTTTAATATGGATTTGTCTGTGCATGTTATTTTTTTACTCTCATAGATTTTGTTTCCATTCACATGCATTATACGACTGACAGACTGCAAAAGAAGAAAATCTCCATTTGTGTTCTATTGAAGAAACAAAGACACCTACATCTTGGATGCCCTGGAGATAAGCAGATAAACATCAAATTTCCATTTTTTGGTGAACTATCCCTTTAAGTTAAATCCGGGGTTTTACAACTTTGAGTAGCATGTCGCATACTGGCATTAGGTAGTAGTCTTATAGTTTGATAATTAAATACCATTAAATTCAAACAGTTCTAAAGCAGGATAAAACCTTGTATGTGGTTTAATCACTTCATGTTTTTAGAGATTAAAAGCTTAGAAGAATCTCTAGTTTTAATTTTTGCTGCTATTTTTACTTTTTTAATACTCAAGTACAATTTTAATGTGGTACTTTTTTACTTTTACTCAAGTATGATTTTGGCCAGATACTTTTACTTTTAATTGAGTAAAAACTTCATTCAGTACTTGTACATTCACTTGAGTAACATTTTAGAGTACTTTTTACACCTCTGATCATAGCAACGTGATTATGTTTGCACAAGCTCTACAGCACTCCAGCAAAGTCATGTCACGATTATTTATATAGCACTTTATACAATGATAGCTTAAAATCAAGCAGCTTTATTGTATTAAACATGAAAAATAGTGTCAGTGTCTCGAACAGCCTTATTTTGTTCTAAATGATGTCACATCAGTTCGTTCTTTGAGTTTGGTTGAAGTATATCGGGGTCTTTGATGTGAGCATGCATTTACTCATCTCACTTGCACAAAAACAGTCAGTATTCCTCAAAATTAGGGTTGGGAATCATGATAAATTGTCCGGTTCTGGTTCTGGTTACGGTTCCACCTAACAATTCCGGTTCCATGAAAATGATTAAATTCCTTATTAAAGGAAAAAGGCACAATACGCAACTCAAATAATCCTTTTTGTGTTTATTACTTGCTTTCAAATTAATTTACAGGTTGGCAATGTCAAAAAAAATTCCTGTATTGAACATATATTACAGTATTAATTAAGCCATTCTTGCAACAAAAAAAATTATTTATGGACATTAAAATTAAATATGTTCACATGAACACCTCTGAAATTGTCTCATTACATTTTCTCTCTCTGTCTCTGAATAAAACCAAGTGCTAAAATATACTTATTAGTTATATTTATTAATTAGTTGTATATTAATTTAATAATAATTCAGTTATTCAGCGAACTTGTAAATAATAAATGGTAATTCAACAACATCTCTCTCTCTCTCTCTCTCTCTCTCTCTCTCTCTCTCTCTCTCTCTCTCTCTCTCTCTCTCTCTCTCTCTCTCTCTCTCTCTCTCTCTCTCTCTCTCTCTCTCTCTATATATATATATATATATATATATACATATATACAGTGAGGAAAATAAGTATTTGAACACCCTGCTATTTTGCAAGTTCTCCCACTTGGAAATGATGGAGGGGTCTGAAATTGTCATCGTAGGTGCATGTCCACTGTGAGAGACATAATCTAAAAAAAAAATCCAAAAATCACAATGTATGATTTTTTAACTATTTATTTGTATTATACAGCTGCAAATAAGTATTTGAACACCTGTCTATCAGCTAGAATTCTGACCCTCAAAGACCTGTTAGTCTGCCTTTAAAATGTCCACCTCCACTCCATTTATTATCCTAAATTAGATGCACCTGTTTGAGGTCGTTAGCTGCATAAAGACACCTGTCCACCCCATACAATCAGTAAGAATCCAACTACTAACATGGCCAAGACCAAAGAGCTGTCCAAAGACACTAGAGACAAAATTGTACACCTCCACAAGGCTGGAAAGGGCTACGGGGAAATTGCCAAGCAGCTTGGTGAAAAAAGGTCCACTGTTGAAGCAATCATTAGAAAATGGAAGAAGCTAAACATGACTGTCAATCTCCCTCGGACTGGGGCTCCATGCAAGATCTCACCTCGTGGGGTCTCAATGATCCTAAGAAAGGTGAGAAATCAGCCCAGAACTACACGGGAGGAGCTGGTCAATGACCTGAAAAGAGCTGGGACCGCCGTTTCCAAGGTTACTGTTGGTAATACACTAAGACGTCATGGTTTGAAATCATGCATAGCACGGAAGGTTCCCCTGCTTAAACCAGCACATGTCAAGTCCCATCTTAAGTTTGCCAATGACCATTTGGATGATCCAGAGTCATCCAAATGGTTAGTAGTTGGATTCTTACTGATTGTATGGGGTGGACAGGTGTCTCTATGCAGCTAACAACCTCAAACAGGTGCATCTAATTTAGGATAATAAATGGAGTGGAGGTGGACAAAGGCAGACTAACAGGTCTTTGAGGGTCAGAATTCTAGCTGATAGACAGGTGTTCAAATACTTATTTGCAGCTGTATCATACAAATAAATAGTTAAAAAAATCATATATTGTGATTTCTGGATTTTTTTAATATAGATTATGTCTCTCACAGTGGACATGCACCTACGATGACAATTTCAGACCCCTCCATGATTTCCAAGTGGGAGAACTTGCAAAATAGCAGGGTGTTCAAATACTTATTTTCCTCAATGTATAATATATATATATATATATATATTTATATATATATATATATATATATATATATACACACACAAAGAATTATTAGGAACACCTGTTCAATTTCTCATTAATGCAATAATCTAATCAACCAATCACATGGCAGTTGCTTCAAAGCATTTAGGGGTGTGGTCCTGGTCAAGACAATCTCCTGAACTCCAAACTGAATGTCAGAATGGGAAAGAAAGGTGATTTAAGCAATTTTGAGCGTGGCATGGTTGTTGGTGCCAGACGGGCCGGACTGAGTATTACACAATCTGCTCAGTTAATGGGATTTTCACGCACAACCATTTCTAGGGTTTACAAAGAATGGTGTGAAAAGGAAAAAACATCCAGTAGGGGGCAGTCCTGTGGGCGAAAATGCCTTGTTGATGCTAGAGGTCAGAGGAGAATGGGCCGACTGATTCAAGCTAATAGAAGAGCCCACCATACAACATGACTTCACCATCCAGTTAGGTACATCCTTGATTTCCACATCAAAGTCAGTCAGAAATCTTGGAGTAACATTTGATGACCAGCTGTCCTTCAGAGAACACATTTCTAAGACAGCTCGCTCATGCCGGTTTGCGCTCCACAACATCAGGAAGATTAGACAGTTCCTAACAGAGCAACACAGCTTCTTGACCAGGCCCTGGTTATTTCTAGACTTGACTACTGCAATGCGCTTCTGGTTGGTCTCCCCTCTTGTGCGATCTAATCACTTCGAATGATCCAGAATGCAGCAGCACGTCTTGTCTTCAACGAGCCCAAAAGGACCCACGTCACACCTCTCTTCATCTCCCTGCACTGGCTACCACTCGCTGCTCACATCAAGTTTAAGGCGCTGACCCTTGCATACAGAGCCACCACACACTCAGCTCCGACTTACTTTGACCCCATTCTACAAATCCACACCCCAACCAGAAGCCTTCGCTCAGCAAAGGAACGACGGCTTGTGGTACCATCACAGAGGGGGAAAAAATCCCTTTCCAGAACATTCATTCAATGTTCCCAGCTGGTGGAACGATCCTCCCAACACCATCCGAAACGCAGAATCATTGACATCATTCAAAAGTCACCTTAAAACTCAGCTCTTCCTAACCTCATTTAAAAAAAAAAAAAAAAAGTCCTCTTTCTTCTTTCTCTTTCTTCTTCCCTACCCTAGCCTGTGCTACACTGAGCAATGTACACGGTCTCAGGATTTCAGGCTCTTATTTCGCTTCTCGACTCTTCATGACCTATCGCTTCATGTTCTCCCAAGTTGTAAGTCACTTTGGATAAAAGCGTCTGCTAAATGCATAAATGTAAATGTAAGAGCAACTTTAACTGAAATAACCACTCGCACTAACCACAAAGCATTTGTGAAGCCACAACACGCACAACCTTGAGGCGGATGGGCTACAACAACAGAAGACCCCACCGGGTACCACTCATCTCCACTACAAATAGGAAAAAGAGGCTACAATTTGCATAAGCTCACCAAAATTGGACAGTTGAAGACTGGAAAAATGTTGCCTGGTCTGATGAGTCTCGATTTCTGTTGAGACATTCAGATGGTAGAGTCAGAATTTGGTGTAAACAGAATGAGAACATGGATCCATCATGCCTTGTTACCACTGTGCAGGCTGGTGGTGGTGGTGTAATGGTGTGGGGGATGTTTTCTTGGCACACTTTAGGCCCCTTAGTGACAATTGGGCATAGTTTAAATGCCCAGGCCTACCTGAGCATTGTTTCTGACCATGTCCATCCCTTTATGACCACCATGTACCCATCCTCTGATGGCTACTTCCAGCAGGATAATGCACCATGTCACAAAGCTTGAATCATTTCAAATTGGTTTCTTGAACATGACAATGAGTTCACTGTACTAAAATGGCCCCCACAGTCACCAGATCTCAACCCAATAGACATACCTGCAAACTCACAAGTGGTGAAAAAGGTGACATGTTTCCGAATTAAATACTTTAATTGGGGTCTGGGTCATTGCCCTACAGTAGAACGTTTTTGTGATTTTAACATGTAAACGAAGCATTCTGGTGCAAAGAAAAGACAACATTTGCTTTCAAAAAAATAAAATAAACATTTACACTATAGCGCTGGGCACTGAAACAAATTTCATTTGAATTTCAAATTACAAATTTGATTTGATATTGATTAACATGGGTACAGTACATAGCAAATTGTATGTACTGTACAATGTGTGGATTTTTTGTGGTGTAATTCTCCTCAGTGTTATATTAGCTTTTAGCTACATACTTAAATCTGTATATTTGTGATATTTACCCCAGGGAGTTATTTACTTTATAAAGGCTATTTTTAACCTTATTAAATGTATACATCATCTTTCATGTCAAATTCTTACATTTGATCAATACATTCAGTTATAATAATAAGACACTATAGGGCTGTTACCAATCAAATTAAATCATTTACACTGAAAAATTACAACTACAACGAAAAATGTTATGAGATTGTATGTTTTCTTATTTGTATTCAATCAATGATATTTTAAACATGAAACTAAACCGCCAGTAGGTGGCAGCAAGTGACCGTCTTAATGAGTGAGTCATTGAGTCGTTCATTGAAACGATTAATTCAAACACTGAATCATTCAGTAACAAAACACCACGCTGAGTGTTGCTTTCCTTTGGAACCATTTCCGTCAGTGAAATAGAACAAAAAAGTAAATGTTGTCTGTGTCTAAATTATAAGTAACTTAATATTAACTTAGGCTAACTTACTTGTTTACTGAACCACAAAATTCAATGTAACATTTGCAATTGTGATGATATTCAGCAAAACAGCTCCCTTAGTCGACTCGTGTTATTAACAATATCATAAGATATGTTTCTTCTGTGAGTTTATAGTGCTCCCTTACGAAAATTAACCATGGTTTTATTGTAGTAAAAATGTAGTAACCATGGTTTTTTGGCTAATTGAATACCATTTATATAACTACAGTTTTACCACAAATACCATGGTTAAACTGTGGTTAGAGAAGCAAAACCATGGTTAATTTGCGGTTACCATGGTTTTACTACAATAACCATGGTTTTTTGGTTTTATTTGTAGTAAAACCATGGTTTATTTTCGTAAGGGCTGTTATGCTCATTTGTTTTGATTTCTCCACGAATGTCTCTCAGGCAGACTTTTTTTTACCAGAAATACACTAACCCTTATCAATCGCTGTTTACATTGAAATGTAATAAAATCAGAATCATTCTCACGTTTCTGGTTATTTTATTAAGTTTTAAGATAGGCCTACTTGTCCAGTCAGATTAATGTCGAGCCCTCACAGTCTATGGTCGAGCCCTGTGTTCATTCATGACACTTTTCTGCTGTAAAGCGAGGTGATCAGTTCATGTGCCGTTTGAACTGAGACGCTACAGTGATCTGTGAATGTCACGCCAAATTAGAGCACCAAAAAAGATCGCAACAGCTCGAGAGACGTCTATGGTCTCACTCCAGTCAATGGGAAATTAGCCCATTTCCAATTATTATTGTGAAGTTAACAAATGCTTTCAACTTCACCCCCCCCCCCCCCCCCCACCCCCCTCACCCTGAAAAAAAAATTGAATCTACACGATTCACATAAATTACATATTTTTATTCAAAACGGCGAATTTCGCCGAAAAGCGACTAGTTTGCAGGTATGAATAGAGCATCTTTTGGATGTGGTGGAACGGGAGCTTCGTGCATCCCACAAATCTCCATCAACTGCAAGATGCTATCCTATCAATATGGGCCAACATTTCTAAAGAATGCTTTCAGCACCTTGTTGAATCAATGCCACGTAGAATTAAGGCAGTTCTGAAGGCGAAAGGGGGGGTCAAACACAGTATTAGTATGGTGTTCCTAATAATCCTTTAGGTGAGTGTATATATATTGGTAGTCTATAGTTTATTACTACTGAAATAACATTTACTTGTGTATGAATTCCTACCTGGCAATGGGGACGTGCAAGGTGCAGCAGTCTTCCTTAAACAGTTGAAAACTTTACATGTTTTGAGGTTGATTCCGTGCTGTTGCAAATGTTTTGTTTGTGCTAGTGCAAATTGCTAGTGCAGCCTCCTTTGCATGTTATTAACTTTTCACATGTGATACATTTTGCTTCATCGTCATTCATTCTTTGGAAATTAATCCTGTGACTTTATCTTCACCATGCGAAAATACCTGACGCAAAACCGTGAATGTGTAGCACGAGGGCTTTCAGTGCTGAACTGCATTAATTGGTTGCACTCCTGGAAGCAGCACACACATTGCACCAGAACCGTTTTCGGAAACCGAAATGTAGGAATTTCGCACAGTTCTGGTATTTTTCAAAAATCAGTATCGGTTCTGCATAAGAACCAGTTCTCGGTTCCCAACCCTACTCAAAATGAATAAAAACAGTGAAATGCATACTTATTAATTTAACTATTGATGTGAAAGGGCCTTTACATTAGCCAAAAACAGCTTTTTTTTTTGTTATTAAAAAAACAAGCAAGCTCAGACTAGGTGAAAAACATTGCTCATGAGTAAAGCTCATAGACCTTTGTACCTCCACCATTTCCAAGCTTCGGTTGTAGCCCATGGCCTCCAAGGTAAGCCACAAATCCCTGGGGTCACCTTCCAGATCATTCGCTTCCATCAAGTTGAGCTCTAAGAAGCCTTGTCTAGTTAACTCATTTTTCCTTGTGTCAAAGTTCTCTATAGGAGTGGACATAGAAATAATGCATATTATTTGATTAGATTGAACATTACTTGTTCAAGATCTGGAAGCGATATTTTAAAGTAAATTACATTACTGAAGACTCAATCAATAATTTACCAGAGGAACCAAAAAGAATCTACTTGGCAATAGTGATTCAATTGCATCATCCAATTTTGAGAGCATTACAATCAGCATGAAACAGAAGCTGTGATAGTCTTTTCTTCCCTATTGTGACATATATTGTAGTGAAACAGCTTCTCAAACAAGAAAAAATGTAGGGCGGGACTTGATTTTGTCCACTGGGAATTGATTGGATCGTGGATTGCTATTGCTGTGATCTCATGTGATTGACAGATTGTCCCGCCCTCACGGCGAAAATGTCAATGTCATCAGGGAAGACAAGATGTTGCAAGAGGAAGGGGAAGTTATTTGACTAAAAATTACTCAGGCACATGATTTCCATAAAAAGAAGGTCAACTCTGATTTCATGCTGATTGCGCTGATCGATTATGTGTCCACTTCATATACAGTGTTTGTATAAGAACCTTTGCAGATGGCCCAGGCATCCTCATCACATTTCTCTCCACTGGTTCTCTGTTCAAAGAAGTTGTACTCCTCTAGGCTCAGCAGACCGCTGCCGTCCAAATCGATCACTTCAAAGATGTCAGACAATGCCGCCCTATGGAACAAAACAGAACAGCATCTTTGCACACATGCTGTACAGGGCCGGCCCTGACCAATTTGCTGCCCTAGGCAAGATTTTACTTGGTGCCCCTTGTATCAAGGTTTAGCACTACATGTTATCAGTCTCAGTTGTGGAAACACTGGTACTGTTTTATTTTTGTAATGCATTGATGTTTTTTTTTTTTTATTGTTGTTTTATATGATGTCCAGTCCATTCTACCCCATCATTATGTTCATGACATTATTATTATTAAAAAACATTTAAAGGCTGATGATAGTTAAACTATACAAAAATAGCACCTACGCCACATTAAAGCCTAAACAAAATAGCAAGAGTGCATCTGGCATTCATGCACAAACTATTGAGAACTAGCAAAAGTGTTTGTTTTCCAGTAGATGGCAGCAATCTTCCACTAAACTATGCACATTCACGTTTTCACCATGAATTAAACTGAGAAATTTAGATATTTAATGTGAAATTTACATAAAATGTTGCTATTTTAAATAAACCTGTATATAAATACCATTACTAATTTGGGCAAATACATTTTAAAATTGCCATATGTCCCCTTAAAACTGCACAACGGCAGAATAAAAACATTAGGCTATTAAAAAAAGTGATATTAAATGATTTTTTTTTATTTTTATAAAACCACACTGTCTGTGGCCTCTGGAGAACCCAGAACGGCTGCTTGTATATATAAAACTGGAATTAATTAGCGAACATTAGTATTTTACTACTATGCATTTAGATAAACTGTTCATTCATTAGCCTACCTCTGTCTTTACACTGCAAAAAATGCTTTTCTTATTTAGTATTTTTTTTCTTGTTTCCAGTCCAAATATCAAATATTAAATTCTTAAATCAAGATGTATTTACTAGTAAAATTACATTATATTTTTCCTTGTTTTCTGGGGGAAAAAAAATAAGTTTTTGCTTAAAACAAGCAAAATGATCTGCCAAATGGGGTGAGAAGAATTATCTTATTTCTGTTTGGGATACACTCTAAAAAAAAAAGGTTCTATATGGCACCAAAAATGGTTCTTGGCTCGTAATCATAGAGGAACCTTTTATAGTGCTATATAGCACCAATTTTGGTGCTTCAGTGGTTCTTCAGCGGTTCTTCAGAGGTGCTATATAGCACCTTAGTCAAAGAACCGGTGAAGAACCTCTGAAGAACCGCTGAAGAACCACTGAAGAACCAAAATTGGTGCTATATAGCACTAAAAAAGGTTCCCCTATGATTACGAGCCAAGAACCATTTTTGGTGCCATATAGAACCTTTTTTTTTTGAGTGTAGAAACAAGAAACAAGCTTTCAATCAGAAACAAAATAATTTTTCTCACCCCATTGGCAGATAATTTAGCTTGTTTTAAGACAAAATATAAATTTACTTATCTAGTAAATGCATCTTAATTTAAGATTTTTTTAAATATTTAGACTAGAAACAAGACAAACATACTAAGTAAGAAGATAATTTTTTTGCAGTGTTTCCCTTATCTTCCCTGCATCAGAGGGCTTCTGTCTTTTTTGACACAACAATTCGGCAATCAGTCATAAATAATCAGGCAACTATAACCGTGTGTACACCTGGCTCGAGCGGCCAAGCACCCTAAAAAATGAAAGCAATCATGTCTACGTTAGATGCGGCGAGAGGTGACGCGACAACAAATTCCATAAGTTAAACTGATCGCGCGTTATATTTCTGACGCACTTCAAGTAGCTCAGAGGGGGAGATTGATGAGGCGGACCGGGAAGATGCGGGGACTTAGTTAAGTTTTTTTGCGCTTTATTTGGTAATATTTCAAATTAATATGAATAAAATAATATCAGTAATAAATTTTGGCGCCCCTATAGATGAGTGGCGCCCCTAGCATTTGCCTATTCCACCTATGCCACGAGCCGGCCCTGATGCTGTATATATTCTCATACATACATCTAATTAAACACAAACACAAAACAAAACACTGACTTTTATTGGGTTCCCCTACCTAAACTCACTGTAACTTTTTAAGATTAGAATTGACTAACTTGAACTCTTTGGTTAGCTCCAGCTCTCCAGACTGGTCCCGGTTGACTAGCTGAGCAGTTTTAGTGGTGGTCTTCCTTGTACTTTTCATCAATTTGCAGCCAGTGGTGAAGGGCATGAGCAGATATGAGCCAGGGTTGAGCTCTCCCCTCCACACAAACTTCTGTTCATCAATCACACACAGCATACATCTTACTAACTGTTGTACAATGTAATAATAACTACAATTCCAATGAGGCAGCATTTGATGATAACCTTTATATTGATGCAGTTTTCAATTTAGTATTAAGATTCAATTGACCCTTCGCTAAGCCACGCCCAAAAATATATGTATATAAAGAATATACTTTATTATATATTTTAATATATTTCTTTGTAAATGAGATTAAAAAATTTAATACATAAAACACTTTTGAGTTATTCTATGAAATGACATTTATGTCCTTCATATATATATATATATATATATATATAATAGTTTATATATTTATAGAATTTTTGTAAACACATCAACAAAAAGCCAGTAACAAATGTTGTTTCTTTTTCTTTCTTCATGAAAAGAGGAGGTATGAACAATATTTAAATATAACTGTATTAACCAAATATGAAAGTAAAATCTAGCCTTTTGTGTTTATTCTCTTTACATGTATTTTCCGATGTTAGCTGACATAAAGTATTATTAAAACGTTATAGTTATGATTTGTGTACCCAAGAGAGAGCAACCCTGATGATGTAATAGTTTCCCCCTACTGTCATAACTCATAATGACATCACCATGCATTAAAGAAGTGAAAGCTGGGCACGTTTAAGTGCTCTTTTTTTATCACTTTATTTTCTGTTTTGTTATGCTCGTCAGAGGAACAATATCAAAATATCCTTATAGTTACCATGATTTTGACTTATTTATCATTTAAAAATGTATATATTTGCAAAAAATATCAGCATTAATATCTACCCTTACTTTTCTGATGGTATAGTTTGAGGAGGAAAAATGTATTATTATTATTTGTCTGAAAGAATGTTTAAAATATAAAATTATTAAAAGAAAAATATGTCAAAATACTATAAATACAAGCAGATATTATAGTTACAAATACTATCATATTTACATAGGAAAGGCATGCATTTACTGACCTCCTTGTCTCTTAACTCAGTAAAGCAAACCAAAGTTGAATCCTCTTTGGTCTTGTTCCCCGTCACCACATAGAGAGCTGTGTCTACACACATCCATGGGGAAGGCTTCTCTGTGGCATATACACAGTCAGAAAACAGGTATGTTTCGTAGGTAATTTGAATAACTCAAAATCTGTAACTCCAGTCATTTTGGTCTTAAACACCATGTACAATATATTTACCAGGAATCAGGCTAAGGTTGAGGGGTCGTATTGTCAGGTAAACACCGGTAGCCTCTGGGATATGCAGGCGATACTGGAGAGAAGCAATCGATCCATCTTCCTCCAGATAAAAACAGCCTCTCATAAGAGTATGATGCCAATCCTGGTGGAATAAGTGTTAACACAGTAAAAAACTAAATCCATGCTGCACTGAAACAAACATTAAACAACTCTAGTCTCATAATTCCAGCACGAAATGTTCTGGGATGAAGCTGAAGACACAACCACAGGGGGGCGCTATTGTTTGCTAACATATTTGCTAAAACAAAGGCATTCAAAGACCTGGGTGGAATAAAACAAAGTCCACGATTTTTTACAATAGTGCAAAAAGATAGATTTCAATGTAGACCATCAAAATTCATATTATACACACTAATAATGTAATTAAAACAAAAAGGGCCTGAGGAAACCTATAAATCCTTGTCTAAAGCAAGTCTTTTTGCTCTTTTAACTGCTGTTGTTTAGGTCCAGCTAAAATGTTACAGCAAATATACTCTAAATCATCAAGTAATCAAAAAATCTGAGTCAAACTGCCTCCTTTCCGACCCATCAGAGAGTAGTTTTAGGAAATAAACCTTGTCCTCAGGTGCCATAGAGGCCTTTTAATGTTTAGAATTGGTTTATGCTTCTTTTCCGAGTGCTAAAAACATGGTTCTGAAATGACACTTCTTCAACAAAAGCAATTTCCTCCCAGAATTTATGCTGGGTTGTGAAACGTGTTAAGGATCAAATCATAACACTTGGGTGGTTTGTCCACCCCGAATCAAAATGAAGAAAAGCGCCCGAGGCAAGTGTCTACTTTAAAAGGCCCTGATGTAGTGTCCCAAGGAGATGGGTCACTCGGCTGGACTAATACACTGCCCTGTCACCTCCCAGAAACCTCCGTAATTTAAAGTCTCGCACACAGACCGCGAGCCACCATAAAAACACACAACCTGACCCTTTCCAATCCCTACACCCAATTATCATGCTCCTGGCTCAGGTAATACAACAGACTGGAACTGAGGCGATAGAACTTTCTTCACCTAAGAGCATCTAGTTTTTTCCAATTTCTTTGCTTTGACGAGCTTGGTCATTATTTCTCCGTGGTAAAGCAAACCAGCTGAGGTTAAAGTCAAAAAGAGTGCAAACAAAGGGAAGGAGATCAATAGCAGAGCTGTACTCTTATCGACCAGGTGAAAATTTGCTACCAAAAGGCTTCGATACAACAAAAACACAGCAAATGTATAGCTGCCCGTAAGGCATGAGTTTATACAAAGTTTAGGTTGTAGGCAAAATTGAAGCGGATTATAGAGTAAAACAGATCATGAGTACGTAACAATTTATTCCTAAATTGCTCATTTCATTATTACTCAGCTTTTATTTATACGTTTTCATTTTTAGCCTTTTATTTTAAAATGTATATTTGATTTGATTTTTGAAATAATATACATGATTTATTCAAATTTTAGGTTGTCTTTTTAAGAACTATTTTAATTAACAAAAACCTTTTTTATTTTAACATTTTTCATTCAGCAGATCAATATACACTGTAAAAATTATTTTTCAAAATTGTAAATAAATACAAAAATATATTTCCGTTTCTTCGTAATTGTTAGTGAAATTCACTAGCAATTTCTGAGTGAAAATTGTTTAAAAGTAAATCAAACACCATTTTTTTGTGTACTAATGCGCTAAGCTATAGTACATCTTGGTATCCTACTTGAATGAACTGATTTGTTTAGCTCAGCCACATTTTAATGATATTTGTGTAATATTATCCCAAACGTTACGTCTTTTCTTCAGAGCTCTGTGAGAGATTTCAAGCAAAGTCCAAAAGAAAGTGACATTCCCACGATGCAGCTGGTACCTGTAGAGATTTGGGCTGTGCCAGTCTGCCACTCTTAGTGCTGCCAGTGCCCATGGTGATGGCCGTGGATAAAGATGACCGACGACTGCGAGCTGATGATGGTCTGGATGTAGAGCGACTGTCTGTCATATGCAAACATAGAAACTATAAGCTAAATCAATTATAATGTGGATCTTTATTACAGCTGTATCACAAAGCAATCCAAAAGAGAAACACAACGCATTAAATAGACGTTGCGATAGTCTTTTTATCCTTATTGACGTACACTATGTTGCCTGCCTTTACATGAACATGAACTTTAATGACATCCCATTTTTAATCCGTAGGGTTTCATATGGAGTTGGCCCACCCTTTGCAGCTATAACAGCTTCAAGTTTAGCTTGTTTAGACAAATGCTCATCCATGTCTTTATGGACTTTGCTTTGTGCACTGGTGCGCAGTCATGTTGGAACAGGAAGGGGACATCCCCAAACTGTTCCCACAAAGTTGGGAGCATGAAATTGTCCAAAATGTCTTGGTATGCTAAAGCATTAAGAGCTCCTTTCACTGGAACTAAGGGGCCAAACCCAATCCCTGAAAAACAACCCCAAACCATAATCCCCCCTCCACCAAACTTTACACATGGCACAATGCAGTCAGGCAAACCGCCAAACCTAGACTCATCCATCGGATTGCCAGACAGAGAAGCGTGATTCGTCACTCTAGAGAACACGTCTCAACTGCTCTAGAGTCTAGTGGCGGCGTGCTTTACACCACCGCATCCGATAAGGCTTGGATGCAGCTGCTCGGCCATGGAAACCCATTTCATGAGCTCTCTGTTCTTGAGCTAATCAGAAGGCCACACAAATTTTGGAGTTCTGTAGCTATTGACTCTGCAGAAAGTTGGCGACTTCTGTGTGCCTCAGCATGCGCTGACTCCACTCTGTGATTTTACGTGGCCTACCACTTCGTGACTGAGTTGCTGTTGTTCCCAAATGCTTCCACTTTGTTATACTATCACTAACAGTTGACCGTGGAATATTTAGTAGTGAGGAAATTTCACGAATGGACTTATTGCACAGGTGGCAACCTATCACAGTACCACTCTTGAATTCCAGAGAGTGAACCATTCTCTCACAAATGTTTGTAGAAGCGTCTGCATGCCTAGGTGCTTGATTTTATACACGTGTGGCCATGGAAGTGCTTGGAACTGAATTCAATGATTTGGAGGAGTGTCCCAATACTTTTGACAATATAGTGTATATCCAATTAAAACGGCTCCTCAAATAAGAAAAAAATTTAGAGAGGGAATTGATTTTGTCCATCAGGAATTGATTGGATTATTGTGGTTTGCTATTGCTGTGATCTAGTGTGAATGACGGGGTGTCCCACCCTCGCACCAAAAAACACATCATCAGAGAAGAGATATCACTGAGAGAGGGAGGGAAAGTTATTTTGATTAAAGATTACAAGGGCACATAAAGTAAAAAATGTGCACAGATAAAATTATTTTATAATGAACACAGCAATATTCTATCATAAAAACAAGAATCGTCCATTTAGATTTCAACATCTTAAATCTTTAAATTTGAACATCACAAAGCAAAAGCAAACCCTCTTCTAAATCTTCACCAGTCTTGCACTTACTCATAATAATGACAAATGATCGCCTTAACCAAAGGCTTTAAAAGTTCCTCCCCCACACAAACCCTCTATTGAGTTCACATTATGATGTATGGCACAAATCCAAATGAGTCCATTTCTCATCACACATGAGGGGAAATCAATAGCTAGACCATTATTTACTATATAATAGACTGCACTGTGAAGAATGAAAACAGAATTGTTGTTTGCTTTTGTGTGCATGCACATGTGCAATCTGGCCAGTAAATAAGAGCCAAACAAACCCAACCTGAACATGCTCATTGTCGATATACCTAGTGTGTTTTTTATATTTTATGCTTTTGCGCAGACCCTGTATCATACCTTTCCTATGTGTTGTTTCAAGCTCTGTACTGGACTGCGTCTGTGCAGCTGGAAGCTCAGGTTGGGACTCTAAGCTCTGTGGAGAGTTTTCCAACTGGTTGCCAAAGTTCATCCTCTTCTGTTTGGCATCAGCTTCAAGCTTCTCCAGTGCCGCGGTCTGACACTGTTCTACTGTAGACCCGAGAAGCCTGCAAAACTGAACAGCAGCTTGCGGTCACACTTTATATTAGGTTGTCTTCAGCTACTATGTACTTACATAATAAATAACTATTGTGCTTATTGTGTTTATGTTGTATTGCAAAACACTTGATGCTATTGAGGTTAAAAACGAGTAAGTTTAGGGACAGGTTTTGTGGTTTGGGTAGTTTAAATATGGGTTAATAGCTAGGAGTAGGGGGTTACACTTTATTTTAAGGTGTCAGTATTACAGTGTAATTATACATAAGCACTGAGTAATAATAATTAACTACATATACTTACTACAGGGTTAGGATAAGGGTTTGGTTTAGGGTTAAATTCATGTAATTATGTGTAATTTATAGTTATTACTACAGTAGTAACAAGTGTTACCAAGTAGGATTAAAGCAGCTGTAATTACACTGTGGAAAATAAGTATTTGAACACCCTGCTATTTTGCAAGTTCTCCCACTTAGAAATCATGGAGGGGTCTGAAATTGTCATCGTAGGTGCATGTCCACTGTGAGAGACATAATCCAGAAAATCCAGAAATCACAATGTATGATTTTTTAAACTATTTATTTGTACGATACAGCTGCAAATAAGTATTTGAACACCCGAGAAAATCAATGTTAATATTTGGTACAGTAGCCTTTGTTTGCAATTACAGAGGTCAAACGTTTCCTGTAGTTTTTCACCAGGTTTGCACACACTGTAGGAGGGATTTTGGCCCACTCCTCCACACAGATCTTCTCTAGATCAGTCAGGTTTCTGGCCTGTCGCTTATTTTACTTATTAAATACTTATTTTCTTACAGAGCCACTCCTTGGTTATCCTGGCTGTGTGCTTCGGGTCATTGTCATGTTGGAAGACCCAGCCTCGACCCATCTTCAATGCTCTAACTGAGGGAAGGAGGTTGTTCCCCAAAATCTAGCAATACATGGGCCCAGTCATCCTCTCCTTAATACAGTGCAGTCGCCCTGCCCATGTGCAGAAAAACACCCCCAATGAATGATGCTACCACCCCCATGCTTCACAGTAGGTTCTATTTTCAAAAAGTTCTATTTTGGTCTCATCTGACCACATGACTTTCTCCCATGACTCCTCTAGTTCATCCAAATAATCATTGGCAAACTTAACACGGGCCTTGACATGTGCTGGTTTAAGCAGGGGAACCTTCTGTGCCATGCATGATTTCAAACCATGACGTGTATTACCAACAGTAACCTTGGAAACGGTGGTCCCAGCTCTTTTCAGGTCATTGACCAGCTCCTCCCGTGTAGTTCTGGGCTGATTTCTCACCTTTCTTAGGTTCATTGAGACCCCACGAGGTGAAATCTTGCATGGAGCCCCAGTCCGAGGGAGATTGACATGTTTAGCTTCTTCCATTTTCTAATGATTGCTCCAACAGTGGACCTTTTTTCACCAAGCTGCTTGGCAATTTCCCCGTAGCCCTTTCCAGCCTTGTGGAGGTGTACAATTTTGTCTCTAGTGTCTTTGGACAGCTCTTTGGTCTTGGCCATGTTAGTAGTTGGATTCT